>CM070838.1:28830278-28842778 GCA_036326025.1 Chrosomus eos
TATGGGGCAATTGCTGGATTGTAAGCATACTGTCAATGTGTTTGTTCTTTTACAAACTGGTGGGTGGATTTTTTTCCCCCTGCTGTGAATTTGCATCATGCCTTAAATGCACCAGGAACCCACTGAACCATTATATTCCCTTAAAATCTTTATTAGTAGGCTACAACATTAGAGTTGACACACAACTTAACTTCAAGCAAACATGGACATTTACTGCAGGCAGAAGATCTGATTTTTCAGTTAGCATTAACAAATCAAATGCATTTAGCTCTCACTTAAAGTCCCCCTGTGGTGAAAATCAAGCTTTTAATGTTGTTTATATGTCTATGTGGTGTTTTTAATATGCTTTAAGACAAACCATGTGCAAATTCATAAGTCAACACCATTGCTGAGTATTTTCTCCTTGAAACGGCAGTGAATCAAAAACGCGGTTTGATATCGCTGGTGTTTCTGACGTCACAAACTATCGTTCACACAACGTATGATCGTCACCGATTGGATCTCTGAGCTGGTGTGAGTGAGTGGAGGCTGGGCTCATTTGCATATTCATAGAACAGTGTATACTAAATGAAGCAAGGGTGTAGAGTTACATTCAAGCTATACTTTAAGGTATGACATTTTCTTTTTTTGTACAAGGAAAAATTTTTTAAATATGTCATTTTGGTGACCAAAGATGAGTTTTAAAGGATACAATTATTGACCACATGGTCACTGTAAGTCTTTGAGTCTCAAGAAGTGAATGACTGAAATAAAAAAGATTTCAGCCCACAAAGGGAGAATAACTTCACAAATCAACTCTATATTCTGTTGAATTGCTGATACAAAATACTAAAATTGCAGCTGGACAATAACTTGCACCGGTTCCCTTCTTAAATCTTAAGATGTTCTTAGGAAGAACACAAAGTTCCTCTTCATAGTTTATATATACACAAGTTAATTTCCAAAAATGACAACAAAACTCCATAAAAGTTGTTATTCTGTGTTATATTTGATATCCTTCTGTGTGGAATACACCGAAAAGTCAAGTCGAGATGTCAAATATATGTGGAACTATATACTACGTGTATATATATAGGCCTATAACTGAACAAATAAATGGGAAAAATTCATCATGTCTTTCTTGTGGCCAATACCCTGAGGTGTGAATTAACACGTATAGTTTGTGACACTGTACAAGTCATTCGAAAAGGAATTGATAGGGTGTCCTTTACAATAGGTCTTAATTGACATTTGATCCATTTCAGAGGTTGGCCAGAGGATAACTATCCGTCACTGAGAAGCAGAACATCATCCTGAATGGGATTTTAATTGAAACTGAATTATTGAGAGACTTGTACTCTACTGACAGAAGATTTGTCTGGACTCTGCTGACAACTGGTTATTTGAATTCAATATTGACATGACTTGTGCGATTGTGCTTCTCAGGACGACAGATTAACTGTGAAGAAACAATTAGTTTCTGCATTAAAGAGAAACTTCTGCTGAAAATGAAGCAATTATCTTCCTCGGGAAACCCATCAGGTCTGTTAATAAGTGGAAAAGTGTGAGGCCTTTGACCGGTATTTAGTTCACACTTGGTTTGCTCTCAAACTAAAATCCGTTGTTGTAGTCTTGAATTTAAAAGGTAAGAGAAATGCCTTGGAAAAGCAGTAGCATGCAACATGTTCAGCCGGTTGTTCAGCCGGTTGACGCCGGTTGATGTCCGTTATGCGTAATGGACCCGAGCACGCGCCTCAAGCATCATGACAGTTGTTGTGGTTATACCAAGTATTTATTCCCCAATAGGGAGCGTCTAAACGGCAAGGGGTTGGCCACTTTGTGAGAACAAAGCAATGCATATGCACCCTATTAAGAAGACCTGACTCATTCAATTCAAGCATATCAGACAAATCTTTTACCCTCAAACGTTATCAACTCTTAGTAATGTCGGGCTCCATCAAATTTTTGGATCTTTTAGGGCTCATGTGAGTTTCAATTCTTTCACATTTTTACAATTAATTCATCTTTAATCTCTTTGAAATCTTCTAAATGAATCTCAACTAGCACTATATTGTTACTAATTAAACGTATTGCTATATTTCCAAGCGCTTCGTGAAGCTTTTAAATCTTTTGTTTTGAACCAGGGATTCGGAGCATGTATCAAACTGTCTAAGTCATGTGATTTCAGTAATCGAGACTTTGTTACGACAACCATTTCGAAACGTTTTGAAATTTCAATTGTTCACCACAAGAGGGCGATGATATCTGTGAACCTATGAGCCAGTGTCTATGGTTAAAAAAAGAAAGAAAAGGTTTTGACACATTTTGTATAATAAAAGGAAGAGTTTTAGGCCCAGTTTTGGTGGATTGGATCACAAGTGGTCGAAGCTAAATACAAGTGTAAACGGGGTCTAAAGCATTTCAAGCTTGTCCTCCGCCACTTCCAGAGGTAGATGAAAACGCATTCAATCGGATTGCTTTCGTAGTGTAAACGTTCATGTGGTCGAATGTGTTCGAACAGCCAAAAAACAGCCTACTATTATAATGGGAAGCGCACAAGCCAGACGGGATTTAAACTTTGTCGGCTGGAGACCCAAGTTCGGTTTGGAGACGAAAAATGTACCAAGCACAATGTTCTCTCACCGTTCCTGATTTCTGACACACACTCACAGCTGTAAAGCTTTCGTTCTTATTATGATCGAGTACTCAAGGAGGCTCTGGGTGCACGCTGAATTCGGTTAATCATGAGGATTTATTAACTCAAATCACACAGGCAAAGTGCTCACTCTTTTCTCTCTGGATGCATACTGAACTCTCTAGAGCTATAGCATATTACTGACATGTGACATGGCCAATAAGAACACAGGATATTATGTCTATGGCATATGATTGGTTCTTAGCAGAATGTAAGAATACTACATCCCCCTTCTTTTGAAATAAACAATATAAGGAAAAGTATTGCATATCACATTAACTTAAAAGAACATTCAGCTTTCAAAAAGTCACAAACTAAAACACCAATAGATTATTTTACTGAGAATTAGCATAATCTATGTGTTCACATATTAATGTATTGTCACCTATAGAAAACACAACTGTTTGAACATTGTGAACAAAATTGTTTTTTTTTTTTTTTTTTTTATAAGGGCAGCGATCCGCCTACACCCTTGTACAATCACAGATCCAGAATGACTCTGGGCTTTATCTGGCGTCCATATCTGGTTCTGTAAGGAATGGGCAGATCACCAGTGTGGTCAGGTGTATGCATACCATTGTGTGGTGCACTGTTAATGGGTGTTTCACACAGCTCAGCACCATCATGCCCTGAGAATGTGTCTGAACTGTCCTGGGATTCCTTTGCGTCCAGGAGGTGGCGTCTGTTTCGCCGATATTCCCGTCCATCAGGAGTACGCACGTGGTATGATCTCTCAGTGTCGGCTGTTCTGACAATAACGGCTGGTTTCCAGTATCCTTGCTCCCGTACCCTAACTACCTGTCCTTCCTTGAGCTGGGATAAGGGTCTAGCCGATCTGTCGTAGTAGTTTTTTTGATTCTGTTGTTTGTACAACCTCCTTGCTCTGACATCCTTCCTGCTGACGACTTTGGGCATGAGCTGCTGGTGGGTATTTGGTAGGGTCGACCGCAATCGGCGACTCATTAACAGCTGGGCTGGGGACTTGAAACCATCAACCGGGCTGTTTCGACACTCCAGGAGACTGAGGTGTGGATCTCTTTTGTCAGCCTTAGCCTTTTCCAGCAACAACTTTGCAGTTTGCACAGCTTTCTCTGCTAGACCGTTACTTTGCGGGTAGTATGGACTTGTGGTGATATGCTTAAATTCCCACATTCTTGCAAACGTCACAAACTCACCCGAGCTGTACTGGGGGCCATTATCTGAGACGACAGTCTCCGGAATGCCATGTCGGGCAAAAGCGTCTTTTAGTTTGTCTATTACAGCCGTTGAAGATGTGCTGCCGAGTTTGTCCAGCTCAAAAAATCTGCTGTAGTAGTCTACTGTCACAAGAAAATCCTTGTTGCTCCAGGTGAACAAATCGGTAGCCACAACTTGCCATGGCCTATCTGGGACTTTGTGACTGATCATGGGCTCTTTGGTGTTGGAGGGGCGGTATGTGAGACAGATTGAGCATTTCTTAACTATGTTCTCTATTTCCTTCCCCATCCCAGGCCAAAACATGACGTCACGGGCCCTCTGCTTGGTCTTCTCGATGCCTAAGTGACTGGCGTGTACACGTGATAGCATGTTAGAACGAAGGCTTGTGGGAATGACAATCTTTTCACCTTTGAAGATTATACCATGCAGGTACGAAAGCTCATCACGGTGATTCCAGAACTCTGACACGCTCACGGGACACTTCCTCTTTTCCTCAGGCCATCCTCTTTGTATCACTCCTTTCAGTGTCTGGAACTGTGGGTCCTTTTCAGTTTGAGTTCTGATTTCCTCCAATTTTGAGTCACTGACGGGAAGACTGCTGTACACTGTGTGCACTTGAATATCCATACCCTCGCTTAGGCTTGTGTCCTGGTCAGACAGCGACTTTCTGGACAATGTGTCTGCAACAGGGATATCCTTGCCTGGTCGATGCACAATGGTGAAATTGTACTTTTGAAGCTGAAGGATCATCCTCTGTAGCCTTGGGGGAACTGATGCCAAGGGTTTCCGCATTATTGACTCAAGGGGTTTGTGGTCACTCTCAACAATGATTTGACGGCCATAAATGTATTGATGGAAGCGCTTGCAGCCAAATAGTATGGCAAAGAGCTCTTTCTCAATTTGAGCGTAATTGATTTCGCATTCAGAGAGTGACTTTGATGCGTACGCCACAGGTCTTCCATCCTGTAGCAGAACTGCCCCGAGCCCATACTTGGAAGCATCGACTTGTAATCTGATCTCCTTTAGAGGATCGAAATAGGCCAAAACTGGACCTGGTGCGCATGTGAGGAGCTCTTTTATCTTCTCAAAAGCTTTGTTATGCTGGGCATCCCAAACAAATTCACTTGACTCCTTTAGGAGCTGTCGCAGCGGTGCGTTGATTTCAGAAAGGCCAGGTGCAAATTTGGAGAGGTAGTTAATCATACCTAGCACTGTCTCGAGCTCTCCTTTGTCTTTAGGTGGCTCCATGTCTCTCACGGCAGCAATTTTGGCAGGGTCAGGCTTCACTCCCTCAGCAGTGAGGAGATGACCAAAATAGCTCACCTCTGTAGCACAGATGAGACTCTTTTCTGGATTGAGCCTGACTCCTCTCTCTCTGGAACGCTGCAGCATACCATGGAGATGTTCATCATGTTCCGCTTTAGTATTCCCATATATGAGAATATCGTCAACAATGGCCATGACCCCATTCAAACCTTCATACGTTTCATCAATTTTCCGCTGAAACTCGTCTTGGGCTGAAATCAGTCCGAAGGGAAGGCGTCGGAAACGGTAACGCCCAAAAGGTGTGTTGAAGGTGGTCATCCTTGAAGACTCCTCAGTGAGCTTAATGGCCCAATAACCTGATCTAGCATCCAGGACACTAAAATATCGGGCACCAGCTAACCTGGACGTTATATCCTCGAGAGTAGGTAATGGGTAATGAGGTCGCTTGATGGCCTTGTTAAGGTCTCTTGGGTCCAGACACACCCTCAGCTGACCTGTGCGGGGTTTCTCAGCCACGACCATAGAGTTAACCCATTCAGTAGGCTCGATGACTTTAATGATGACATCCTGTCTTTCCATGCTCTCAAGCTCCTCTTTAAGACGACTGCGTAGTGCGAGAGGAACACGCCTGGGTGGGTGGACTACTGGAGTTGCGTGCGGATCTAAGTGTATGGTACACTCACCAGGAAATAGTCCAATTCCTTTGAAAACATCTGCAAACTCCTTCAAGATTGGCACTTCCATCTGTGTTTCTGTGACAGATAGTACTAATTTGATGAGTCCGAAGTCAATGCATCCTTTTAGACCTATGACAGGGGGTGCATTTGTGTCGACTACATAAAAAGTCATAGTCATCTCAATGTCTTTGTGCTTGCATTTCAGGTCACATTTGCCTTTCACCGCCAGGCGTTCACCACCATAGCCAAACAAGGGGCGAGATGTCGGCTGCAGAGTGCACTGAGTGTTGAGCTTGTCATACTCGTACAGGGAAATGACGTTGGCAGATGATCCAGTGTCTAGTTTGAACTTGACTTCGAGTTGTCTTGGACCTATTTTTAAGTACACAAAAGCTTGCTCTGTCTCTGAACTCGATCTGCCCTGTGTCACTGAGTCAATAAACAGCTCTTCATACTCATCAATTTTGTCTGAGTGTTCTTTGCTTATTGCATGGACAGTTTTCTCACAGCTGGAACGACAGACTTTTGCAAAATGGTTTAGTTTACCACATATTTTGCACACCTTTCCTTTTGCAGGACATTGAGATCGCTCAGCGTGAGGTTTGTTTCCACAGTAGCCGCATCTTTTGTGGTGCACTGGGGTATTATTTCTAGGTTGCGAACTCTCGCTGTATTTCTTTGTGTATTTATCGTTACGCTGCTTTGGAACTGCGCCTTTTGATGTATGGCGGGAGATTGCGTGCACTTCATGTTCACGTGAAGCACTCATGCTGCTTGAAATCGTCTTTAACTGTGCCTGCGCCACTTCATGAGATCTTGCGACATCAATCGCCTTTTCGAGCGTTAACTCGGAGCCCACATTCAAAAGTTTCTCTCTCACTTTCGGTGAATGTATCCCGAACACAATGCGATCGCGGATCATTTCATCACTGTTCGCATAATTACAGTCCTTGACAAGCAAACGCAGGTCTGTCACAAACTGTTCAAAGGGCTCTTGGTTTCCTTGCATTTTTTCATGGAATTTATAACGTGCAAATATCACATTCGATTTGGGCTCGACGTATGCCGCGAAGCGGTCGTAATATGACTTTAAAATCTTTGCGTCATCTGCAGACAGTGACCATGTATTAAAAATATCACGGCCCTTCTCTCCGACCCATAGGAGAAAATAACTACATTTCTCATCCTCACCCTTTGTCTTCAGTGGTCCGCTGAACATCAGCTCCGCGTGCTGTTGAAACTTGCGCCATGCATCAGGTAGGTTAGTTGCTTCCCAGTTCATCGTGGGCATTGGAACTCCAGCGATATCCATTCTTGTTCGATCCGTTTACTCTGACACCATGTAAAGCTTTCGTTCTTATTATGATCGAGTACTCAAGGAGGCTCTGGGTGCACGCTGAATTCGGTTAATCATGAGGATTTATTAACTCAAATCACACAGGCAAAGTGCTCACTCTTTTCTCTCTGGATGCATACTGAACTCTCTAGAGCTATAGCATATTACTGACATGTGACATGGCCAATAAGAACACAGGATATTATGTCTATGGCATATGATTGGTTCTTAGCAGAATGTAAGAATACTACAACAGCGTTCGGCTTTCAGTGCAGAAACGAAAGCTGATGCTCTCCGTGTGTTTTTTCTTCGTCTCCAGTCATATCTCCTTTACATATGTAAATTGCGTGAGCTTATTTCGTCCATTAGATCTAAAGATCTGAAAAACCCATTCATTTACCTACCTATAGACCCTTCCCTTGAGGAAATCAGGACAGAAGTGGATGACTGGACAAAAGAGATGGATTAAAACACCAGGTGTGAACAGGAATGTGTCTCCCTAATATACTTGTGATCCGATCTCCAAATCTTAATACCAGGTGTAAACAGGGCCTTAGTTTTTAGTCTCTTATTGACCTGATTAACCAAGCTCTCCATAAAACAAGCCCTGGAATTTAATAACACTTCATATTAAATGGCATTCAATGATTTGTTGATTGCATTTATTAGATTACACCTTCAATAAAACATTTGCAATTGCCTATTAAAAGGTGTTTTTATATGAGTTTTCGTTTCATTAACACCGTTTTTTATTTGCAGCGTGTGCCGTTTTGAGCACTTCGAAACAGTGAATCATTACACAAAGCAATCGGTGCAATTGATTCAAATAGTTTGAATTGCCCTCATTATCACTCCAAACCTGAATGATTTTCTTCTGTCCTTTGAACACAAAAGGAGAAATTTCTGCAGAATATCAACCTTTTACAAACAATGATTTCTCTAAGAAATTTTGGCACCGCGACTGGCATAAAAAGTAGTAAAACGAATGACAAAACCAGATCAAGATGGCGCCGCGGATGGCTGCCTCGGTGCGGAGCTCTCCAGTTATTGTGTTGTTTTTGTTTGTTTGTCCTGTGTTTAGTCATTATTTTCCTATCAGCTTCACCAAAGACGAACTACTGGACATTAGGAAACACACACCAGATAACTTTTCTACAGTTTTTGATAATTCAGACGTTTTGCTGGACATTCTCGTCGGAGGGGCAGCGCTGTTGTTCAAACGCGCGCTCAAACGCAAACGAGGAAAGCGAGCGGGCGCGCTGGTGAAACTCCGCGAGCGCGGCCTGCGCACTGCACTCCCTAGTATTCATCTTGCGAATCTCCGATCCCTTCCTAACAAAATGGACGAACTTCTCCTCCTCACCCGGATTAACAAGGATTTTTTAAACTCTGCTGCTCTGTGCTTCACTGAAACCTGGCTAAGTGAAGCCATACCGGACAACGCAATACATCTGCCGGGCTTCCAGCTGTTCCGAGCGGATCGCATCGCGGAGCTAACGGGGAAGACGAGAGGTGGTGGATTGTGTTTCTACATTAACGAAAGTTGGTGTTCAGATGTAACAACACTGAAGAAGATGTGCTCTCCTAATTTAGAGGCGATCTTCATAAACTGTAAACCTTTCTACTCGCCACGGGAGTTTTCCTCTTTCATTCTCGTGAATGTTTACATCCCTCCAGACGCGTGCGTGAGCGCGGCACTACAACAGCTGGCTGAACAAATAGCCGAAACGGAACAAAGGTACCCAGACTCTCTTTTAATAATTCTAGGGGATTTTAACAAAGCAAATCTTTCCCGTGAACTTCCAAAATACAGACAGCACGTTACATGTCCCACAAGAGACAGTAATATACTGGACCACTGTTACACCACAATAAAGAATGCGTATCACTCCGTTCCACGAGCAGCTTTGGGGCTCTCTGATCACTGTTTGGTTCATCTTATACCGACCTACAGGCAGAAACTGAAATCAGCTAAACCTGTAATAAGGACTGTAAAAAGATGGACTAATGAAGCAGAGCAGGATCTACAGGCCTGCTTCGATTGCACTGATTGGACTGTTTTTGAAGCTGCTACCAACGATCTGGATGAGCTCACAGATACTGTTACATCATATATCAGTTTCTGTGAGGATACATGCATTCCTACCAGGACATTCTTATCATTCACCAATGATAAACCATGGTTTACTGGGAAACTCAAACAGCTTCGTCATGCCAAAGAGGATGCTCACAAAAGTGGGGATAAAATCTTGTATAACCATGCCAAGAACAGACTGACAAAGGAGATCAGAGTTGCTAAAAGAGCCTACTCTGAAAAGCTGAAAAACCAGTTTTCATCCAACGACCCATCATCAGTCTGGAATGGCCTGAAGAACATCACCAATTACAAGTCACCATCCTCCCGATCTGTGGACAATCCACACCTGGCTGATGATTTAAACTCATTTTACTGCAGGTTTGAAAAGCCCTCATTCACACCTCTCACCGGCTCTGACCTGCAGTTCACACATCCACCATCACCTCCTACACCCCCTCCTCTCCCCCCTCCTGCCATCCAACCTGAGCTTAAGGTCTGTGTGGAGGACGTGAGCCGAGTCTTCAAAAAACAGAAGACTAGGAAAGCCTCAGGCCCAGACGGCATCTCGTCTGCTTGTCTAAAAGCCTGCGCTGACCAACTGGCCCGGTCTTCACGCAGATCTTCAACAGATCATTGGAGCAATGTGAAGTTCCCTGCTGCTTCAAACGCTCCACTATCATTCCGGTCCCCAAAAAAACCAAAATCACTGGACTTAATGACTACAGACCTGTCGCTCTCACGTCCGTGGTCATGAAGTCGTTTGAAAGACTGGTGTTGGCCCACCTGAAGGATATCACTGGACCCCTGCTGGATCCTTTTCAGTTTGCTTACAGAGCAAACAGGTCTGTGGATGATGCAGTCAACATGGGACTGCATTATATCCTGCAACATCTCGACAGACCTGGGACTTATGCAAGGATCCTCTTTGTGGACTTCAGTTCGGCCTTCAATACCATCATGCCTGATCTACCCACAGACAAACTGACCCAGCTCTCCATTCCATCCTCAATCTGTCAGTGGATCTCCAGCTTCCTGACGGACCGGCAGCAGCTCGTGAGACTGGGGAAACACACATCCAGGACTCTCACCACCAGCACTGGCGCCCCCCAAGGGTGCGTTCTCTCCCCACTGCTCTTCTCCCTGTACACTAACGACTGCACTTCTAAAGACCCCACTGTCAAGCTCCTGAAATTTGCAGACGACACCACTGTCATCGGTCTCATCCGAAACGGTGACGAGTCTGCTTACAGACTGGAGGTTGAACAGCTGGCTGTCTGGTGCAGTTATAACAACCTTGAGCTGAACACGCTCAAAACAGTGGAGATGACCGTGGACTTCAGGAGGAACAGCCCAGCACTCACCCCACTCACCATCATGAACAGCACTTGGAAGCAGTGGAGTCATTCAGGTTCCTGGGCACTATCATCTCTCAGGACCTGAAGTGGGACAATCACATTGACTCCATTGTGAAAAAGGCCCAGCAGAGACTGTATTTCCTTCGCCAGCTGAGGAAGTTCAACCTGCCACAGGAGCTGCTGATTCAGTTCTACTCAGCCGTCATCGAGTCTGTCCTATGCACTTCCATCACTGTCTGGTTTGGTTCAGCTACCAAATCAGACATCATGAGACTACAGCGGACAGTCCGGACTGCAGAGAGGATCATTGGTGCCCCCCTGCCAACCCTCCAGGACCTGTACTCTTCCAGAGTGAGGAAGAGAGCAGGTAAAATCATCACAGACTCCACTCACCCTGGACACCACCTGTTTGAACTGTTACCGTCAAGACGGAGACTCAGATCACTGGCCACAAGAACATCTCGGCACAGGAACAGTTTCTTCCCACAGGCCATTTCCCTCCTGAACAGTTAACATATCTCCCAAGGCATATGCCTTTAAGTGCAATACCCCCACTGTTTAGTGCAATATCTCCTAAACTCAGGTTATTTATATTTATATTTATTCATACTATTCAAAATACTGTATATATGTTCATAATCCGAAAATGTTTATTCTGACTAAACCCAACCGTGGCCTTATTTTATATTTTTATAGTGTTTTCATATATATATATATATATATATATATATATATATATATATATATATATATATATATATATTATATATATATATATATATATATATATATATATATATTTTTTTTTTTTTTTTTTTTTTTTTTTTTTTTTTTTTTTTTTTTTTTTTTTTTTTTTTTTATAATTTTATTTTTAGATTTTGTATTACTGTTTCTTGTTGTATTTGTATCTGTATATGTGCACTGGAAGCTTCAGTACCAAAGAAAATTCCTTGTGTGTGCAAGCACACTTGGCAATAAAGCTCTTTCTGATTTCTGATTCTGATTTCTGATTCTGACAGATTTCAGTTACAATCCCCTGTTTGCTATTGGTCCATCAAACAATCACTCCATTGGCAGAGAGCCACTTCCAAGTGATCTGATTGGCTAACACACCCAGTTCACGGGCAGATTATTTCTTTTGTTTACAAAACAGTCCAGGACTGTTGCAAAAACAAGTGTTATTTCTCAGGTTTGGGTTCTCCGTCAGTCAAGGGACATTTTATCTGATATTTACCCCCCAAAAAATCACTTATTGCAGCTTTAACCACCATGTCAAGCTTTTACTCCGAGAGATTGTCCCAGTAATATGTCAAAGATGACATCCTGAACGTTAAATGATGCGGTGATCAATAGATTCGCCAACCAATCACCATCATATAATTTAGCCCAGGTATCATATAAAACCAGCAGCACACTGAGTATATATTCATATATTGACTTAATTGTGTGTCTGTGTCTTACCGCAGTTTTATTTTAGTGACCGAGAGATCCTCTAGAGCTGGTGCGGTTCTCGAATCTCCCACATTATCATGCATGAGCTTTGTTTTCCAACCAGAACAGAGATGGACTGGTCATGCTGTAGCCAATTACAATAATGAATTAGTCACCACTCACCAGCGTTTCTCTCAGAGCAAAACCATGTCCAGATACGTGATATCGGGAGTCCCTGTCTTTGTGGAGCTATTAGAAACTGCCAACCTTTTTTACTGCATCCCAGTTTTTCCGCAACATAAATAGCAGTTTGGCTTGTCAGAATTTGCAACATCCATAATTCCCAATGCATATTCCAGTGGCCAGAGATCTGCAATAGTCACTGAGCAAGGAATAAAGATTATCAGTCCTTTCATACTTGTGAAAACACACTAAAACACAATAAAAATTGGATTCACATTGGTTAAATAGGGCAGGCTATAGTATT
>CM070838.1:28845278-28895278 GCA_036326025.1 Chrosomus eos
ATTGTCTTTAAAAGTATGCCAACTGACTTCATTGCAGTTTTACTAATCTTTCTGGTGCAATTAGCGATTATATGCTAACTATAATGTGCTTCATGTAAAGACTCCTGATCATGTCAACACTCAAGCCTTTCTGTCCTAGCATCAATTTTGCCAGATACAATTTACCATGAATATGACAATAATACTACAGCTGTTTCTAATCTAGTTGAGGCCTTCATAGCTATAGGCATCCTATAAGACCGATTTAAAATGTTCTACATATGCACTTTGTACGGGACACAGAGCTCCTCACGTGAATGTTGCTAAGCTGACAACACAACACTCAAAAAATACTAATAAATATGAAACTACACGTGTAAAGTAGGCCTAGTACATTTTAATTAGATCTTGTGTTAACATGTTGGTAAGTTAATAACACGGTATTGTACTTTGGGTGAAATAGTCTTGTTTTTAATTAAATCTGATGTTATCATGTTGCTAAGCTAACAATACAACACTGTACATATAAATAGGCACATAAATATTGTTTAAATAGGCTTTATGTCGAATTTCACATGAACAAACAGGACTGGTCTTATCGCA
Source organism: Chrosomus eos (assembly GCA_036326025.1). Classification (NCBI taxonomy): domain Eukaryota; kingdom Metazoa; phylum Chordata; class Actinopteri; order Cypriniformes; family Leuciscidae; genus Chrosomus; species Chrosomus eos. The sequence continues at coordinate 28,845,861 of CM070838.1, forward strand.
TCCACTTGTGTTAACAGCAGTATCTGACGGCATATGGACTTTTAAGGTAATCAGCTAGCATGCTAGTTAAATATCTAAATGTTAGTGAGATGGGAAAAAACTGTCACCGGTTATGATCATCTTTTCTCCCTCTTTTAAAATTATCTTGAGTAAAATAATATGGATATTGGGTTGTCTATTTCGATTAAATCTGATATTAGCATGTCGCTAAGCTAACAATACAGTATTGGTTTAAATTATCTATTGTAATTAGATCAGGTATTAGCATGTTGCTAAGCTAAATACCAACCCGATCTCACGGCAATTCGTATGAATTTTACGAGGTGGCTAATTCGTACGAATTCATACGACCTCACTCGAACGAATTAGTACGATTTTTGCTAAATCGTACATATTTTACGAGTTGCCCAATTCGTATGAATTCATACAAATTACCTACTCCTGACCCCGCCCCTAAACCTACCCATCACGTGGGTTTAGACAAATCGTATAAATTCCACCTATTACTCACTCGTACAAATTCCTATTAATTGGTCATGAGATAGCATAGAAAAATACACATAGGCCTATTGGGTAAACTAGTCTATCGAGATCTGAATTATCAGGTTATGGTACTAAATGAAAAGTGAAAAACAATCATATTTATATTCTGTGTTTCTATACTCGTCTGCCATCTATCAATAGATCATTTGAACCAATCATATATTGTTAGCTTAGCAACATGCTAATATCAGATCTAATCGAAATAGACCACCCAATATCCGTATTAGAGTGTTGTGTTGTTAGCTTAGCAACATGCTAATACCAGATAATCACAATAGTTTATATTGAAATTAGATCTGGTATTAGCATGTTGCTAAGCTAACAACACAATACTTTAAGTATACAAATACACATATTAGGTAAAATAGTCTATACAGATCTGAATTATCAGGTTACGGTATTAAATGAAAAGTGAAAACAAGCATATTTATATTCTGTGTTTCTCATGACTCGTCTGCCATCTGCAATTATCATTGTTGCAACTGTGGCAATGCATTCTGGGATTGCCTTCTGAAGGAAAGGGCCTACAAAAATGTGGCATCTTAGAGGGCAACCTTTGTAATAGCCTTCACATGAGGATCATACTATGATGCCATCTACATGGGCCGGTCATTAGGTTTTATTACCTTAGGCCCCGTCCACACGGACACGGGTATTTTTAAAACCGGGACTTTTTTAACGCGGTTCGGCCGTTCGTCCACACGAAAACGCACTGAAACCGAACATTTTTGAAAACCCCTGCTGAGGGTGAGGATTTTCAGAAACGCCGGTTACGTGTTGTCGTGTAGACAGTGAAACCGGCGTTTTCTCCTTGCGACGTCAGAGCGTGCGCCGTTATCCGCTGTGTTTGACGTCAGATTTGCGCCTACCGGAACCGGTAATAACTTTTTGTTAGGCTTCTGATTGGCCAACATGGCTTTACGGTTAGGGTTATTTCGCCGCCTGCTGGCGTGGCATGCTCTTGACCGCGCTTGATAGCGTGTTTTTGCGTTTTCATGTGGACGGGATTTTTTTTTAAAACGCTGGAGGAAAAACTCCGGTTATAAAAATACCCGTGTCCGTGTGGACATGGCCTATATCTCAATAAAATCTCACAGGGCAGCACACAAGGGATTATATGGCACTGATGGTGTTTATAGAGCGAGCTGATTGGCTATCGGCTGTCATGAAGACAGCGTAGGTCTGATAGCATAGAAATGAACTGATTATTCACTCTTAAGTGAACACATGCTACTGTCATATAAGACACAGGGGATATATGTGTTCATTAGCCAGTCACCATTACATTAATCTCTCTGAATGAAGCATATATCATACTGTAGTGGATTTCACATTGATCATGCAGCATGTGTTTCCATATCATTTATCTTCAGTAAACAATGTTTAGCAAAGAAAAGGAAAAAAGTAGTTTCAGCAAAGATAATAACTGAATGTAAAATGAAGGAAATGCCTTTGGGAGAGACAGATGGGAATGTGTTTATGTGTAAAAGTCATAGTAAAGAAGACAAGAATTCGCACCACAGATTACAGGGTGTTCCTCAAAATACAGCAACGGTAAGAAATTATCTTCAATACTTTTAAATTGCAGGCTTACGTTGAACATAAGAAGTGTCAAAATATACAAAAATATATCTTTAAAAAAAAGACTATTAAAAATGTGTGTAAATGGCCGATAAGAGTGATCGATCAAACAAACACACACACATATATATATATATATATATATATATATATATATATATATATATATATATATATTATATATATATATATATATATATATATATAATCAATTCAATATTTCTAAAATTAAAACAATAAATAAATGGCTTGGAAATAAAAAAAAAAATTAAAAATTAAATTAGTCAAATAATTTAATCAATGTTCATTGAAATTTAAAATAGTAAGTAAATAAATGAAATTAAAATTAACTTTAAATTAAAAATATACTTTTTTTCAAAACTGATGCTAACATCAGATCTATGTACTATGTCTATGTGCCGTGTAATGTACTATTGTACATGTAGTTTTATATTAGTATTTATTGAGTGTTGTGTTAGCTTAGCAACATGCTAAAAATTAAACATAAATTAAAAATAAATTAAATAACAAATTAAATTTACATTTTTTTTTTAAATAATAAATTCAATTTTTTTTTATTAAATGACTCAATTTTAAAAGAAACATAAATAAACAAATACATATATACATAATATGGAAATCAAATTAAAATAAAAAGTAAAAATAAAATAAATGTTTCAAATTTAAAAAATAATTCAATTAATGCTTATTAAAAATAATAAATAAATACAATTAAAATGACATTTAAAATTCAATCATTTTTTCGAAACAATTGACTCAATTGTAATTCAAATTTAAAAATAAATAAATAGCTTTTATTCATTCATTCATTATTTATTTATTTGTAAAGCACATTTAAAAACAACCCATGGTTGACCAAAGTGCTGAACAGGACAGAATGATCAGTGCAACGCTAATACGATATAGTAAAATTTCAAGAGCAATCAATACAATTACAAGCAATAGAATGAATAATACATTAAATATAATGTAATGGAAGGTTAAGAGAGTGCATCAAGGATCCACATTAAGAAAGTGTTTTTTAAGCTTTGATTGATAGTGGCAGACTATTCCATAGTTTGGGGCCTGCTACTGCAAAAGCTCGGTCACCTCGATGTTGATACGCATGCACAGAGAGCAATCCAAGGTTACTGGACCTAAGTGACCTGGGTGGGTTGTGGTAGTGTATTAAGTCAAGCTAGACCGTGTAATGATTTACATTTTTAAATCAAATTAAGATAAAAGTAAAAATGAAACTTTTCATCAACTTTAATTCTAATTTAAAACAATAAATACATAAATAAAATTTAAATTTAAATGCAATTAATTGCTCATAACAATTGACTCAAATGTTAATTCATTTTATTTGTAAATACGTAAATAAATATCCAAATAAATAAATCTGTCATGCTTTATATTCTGCTTTGAAGTACCGTATTTCCAATATTTGAAGCTGTCTACAATAAGCTGTATCGTATTACACAATTCTCTGTAACTCTTTATCGGTCAGTCATTGGCTATGTTAGTCCATACAGAATCTATATCCATAAGGAATATGATCATTAACATATACCCATAAAGAGTACATGATAGTTTGACCTATCCTTAACCCAATTAGACCTGCTAAAAGTACAAACTGCTACAATAACCCTTTTCAAAACACAAAACAACAACTAACCTAAGCATCTCTGTTTGATTCCCAGAACTCCTCATTTCATTTATTTTTTCATTATGAACAAGACTGATGTTATTCAGCACTTGCTCAGATTCAATCAAACAAAAGTGCTCTAGACATAATCATAACTCTCTGAGAGAGCAGTTGCACTAAAAAACTAACAATCATTTTTGCGTCCCTTATGATTCAGTAACAAGCTTCAGCAAAAAATGTCTGCCGGCAGGTATTTCCATGATTTCAAATTGAAGACCAATTACTTTGAGTCACTCTGGATTCATGTTGACGCACATTAATGTAACCTCTGTACCAAATGCAGGGAACAACAAACAGCAATGATTAAACACACTAGAATTAGTAGAGGTTAATGTATGCGACGGTACACAAAAATAATCCAAATATAATAGATCAAATAATAATAGATCATCAATAATAGTGAGCGTAAGTGATCAGATTGAATACTGAATGCATAAGTGTTGCCCATAACAATAACAAAAATAGACTGTTGAATGTCTAGGGATGCAAAATCAGCTGACTTCTTCTTTTTGATGAACATTTATCTGGTCCTTTTCTGCTTTGGAAAGCATTAGATAAAACGCCTCCACTGTCAGTTCTGGCATATAAACAAATAGACTCATTTAACTAAGAATAAAACAAAGAAAATGCAACGCAGCACTGTGGTGTAGATTAGCATTTTCAATTATATTTGTTCTATGAATCATTAATGACCTACACTTACACTTTTTAGGTTGCTACATAATGTCTGATATTGTTCTGGCAAAGATTTGATGATAGTATTAGCACTCAAATCCACGCAATGGCCATACTTCCTCAATGCTATCAGCAATGCTAAGCAGTTCAGACATTTACGTCGCTGGTCAAAGTTTTAACTAAGCTATAACTATAGGTGAAATTTGACCCCCTCTTCCTTACTGTATGAACTTCATTTGCTAAAAATAACAGTACTTCAGTATCTTTTCGCTAGAGATATTTTAACTGTACACAACCCATCTGCTGCGTTTTTGACCACATTCCAACTGAACCATCAACCTCGTAATGAGAGTCCACCTGTCGCTTTGGCTCAGTTGTAGACCAGTAGCATCTGGTACAGTTTAATATGCCAGGTTTTTTTTTAGCAATATTGTCATCCTATGCATAAATGAATTATATCTGATTGTCCAATCAAATGTTCTTTATAATGAGGATATTTGCCCCCCCAATAACCATCTACAAATGGTTGTTTCAAAAGTAGTTGAAGGCTTAATGCTACAATTGACCGATCAGAACCAAGTATTCCAGAAAGCAGTGTAAAAAAAATTGTTACACTTTATTTCAGTCGTCCACTTTAGACATTTTACTAACTATAAGTAACTTTGTAACGACATGTCAACTAACTCTCAGTAGAGTATAAGCAGACTGTAGGGAGACTGATAGACTGTTGGTTTAGGGCTAGTAGAATAAGTTGACATGTAGTTGCAGTTACTTATAAGTTAGTAAAATGTCTAAAGTGGAGCATCAAAATTAAGTGTAACCTCCAATAGAACTGATCAAATTAACAAAATAAAGCTATCTGACAGTTCAATGCTACAACTGACCAATCAGAATCAAGAATCAGTGCTACAAATGACCAATCAGTATTGAGTATTCCGGAGAGTTGTGTATCAATTCCATAGAACTGTTGTAAACAACAACAGCAACATCAACAAAATTGTCCAGTCAATGCTACAATTGACCAATCAGAATCAGTGCTACAACTGACCAATCAGAATTGAGTATTCTAGAAAGATGTGTAACAATTCCATAGAACTGTTTAAACCACAACAAAATTGTCCAGTCAATGCTACATTTGGCCAATCAAAATCAGTGCTACAACTGACCAATCAGAACTGAGTATTCTAGAGAGTTGTGTATCAATTCCATAGAACTGTTGAAAACAATAAACAGTGTTGTGAAAAAAATAAACAGTATTTCTATTGGTATTACTGGCACTGCTCTGTCTTGGTTTAGGTCATATCTATCTGGACGCAGTCAGCGTATTTAATTAAAAGGTTTTAGATCAAGAATATCTACATTCCTCACTGGTGTTCCCCAGGGTTCTGTTTTGGGCCCACTTCTTTTCATTATTTATATGCTCCCTCTTGGTTATATTTTGAGGAAATATGGTATTAATTTTCACTGTTATGCGGATGACACCCAACTTTACCTGTCTGCCAAACCCACCGGTTCTTTTCCTCCACCATCTCTGTCCAGCTGTTTAGCTGAAATTAAAGATTGGCTTTCAGCTAACTTCTTGAAGGTAAATGGCAACACAACTGGGGCTCTGCTTGTTGGCACTAGATCTGTTTTGTCTAAATCTAACTGTTTTTCTTTGTACATTGACAATACTGCAATCTGTCCTTCATCACAGGTTAAAAGTTTGGGTGTCATCGTAAATGCACACTATCCTCTGAAGCTCAAATTAATATCACGCGGGTTGCATACTTCCACTTGCGTAATATTAACTGTCTCCGTCATTTTCTTTCAAATGATAATACTGCAGTTCTTATTCACGCACTAGTCACTTCATGTATAGATGCTGTAATGCTCTTCTTACAGGTATTCCCTCCAAACTGCTACATAAGCTTCAGTTGGTTCAGAATTCTGCAGCTCGTGTTCTCTCTAGAACACTTTACACTGAGCACATTTATCCAGTCCTTCAGCAATTGCTCTGGCTTCCAGTAAAGTATAGAGTTGAATTCAAAATCTTGCTACTTATAAGGCACTTCATAATCTTGCACCACACCTTACTCAACTTCTCCATGTTTACACTCCTTCACGTGCTCTCAGATCTTCATCTTCAATTTCTCTTGTGGTACCTCGGATTCGACTTACTACCATGGGTGCCAGATCTTTTAGTTGTGCTGCACCCCGCCTATGGAACTCTCTTCCCATTGATGTTTGGAATAGCGAGTGCTTGTTGACTTTTAAAACACGTCTTAAGACACATCTTTTTATACAGGCTTTTTTATAACATGTTTTATTGAGACTTTACTGCACTTAATCTGCATGCGACTTGTTTGTTGTGTGTTTTGTCTTATGCAGTGACCTGTATGTTGTTTGTGAGGTGGTGCCATTAAATAAAATGCATTATTATTATTATTATAACAACAACAACAACAACAACAATAACAAACTTGTCCAGTTAACCCTTGTGCTGCATTAGATTTTTGACACCGTTGAGTGCATTAATGGACAAAAATGGCCACATATTAAACATTGCCTAAAATATTATATATTATTATTATTTTCCACTTTTTCCAAGTTAAATCTTTTAACCAGCATCAGTCCTCATCATAACTACCAAATAATTATTTAATTTCAGGATTTTAACCCTTTAAATACCAGTTTTGGTGGCGATACCATCAATTTGTATAAGAGGAAAAAACACAAAAAAGTAATTATTTTCCATACACTAAATGCAAAGAGAAAACTTTAGCTTTGGATTATCACAGTCTTGAATATGTCAAAGATTAGCGGCAACATTATTTCTGGTGCATTTAAAGATTTTGTGTTATGTCAGATTTTTTAAAAAAATCCCTCTTAGCGCGTTAAGGGACAAAAATGGCCACATATTAAACACATGCCTAAAATATTATATATTATTATTATTTTCCACTTTTTCCAAGTTAAATCTTTTAACCCTTGGGGGTCGAAAACCGCGTCCACGCGTTTTGGCAGATTTTTTTCACATAGCAGCAACTTAGACATAATATACTTCGTCATTTTTGGTCAGATAAATAAAATCAATACATGATTATAAACTATAGAGGGTCTTCTTTTTTTGTGTACACTCACATTATCATCAAAACCTTGTGTTTTTGTAAAATAAATAAAATAAATAGGGTGCGCTTTCAGCTCACTCTGTCTCCGCAAAAATCTTTCTGAAACAAGTCTGGAAAATCTACTGAAACTCGGCTAATACTTATCACACAAACATGAAACACACATCTAAATAAAGCTTTATATTTCTACTTTTAAATAAAACAATCGACATTTAAAACAAATATTCTCATGCAATGTAATCTGTATGAAACTAAAGAGAACTACAGTTTCTCCTGTCTCACCTAATTAACTTTAATGTGTTCACACCCACTCGCAGAACGCGCTATTCATAAGATAATGTGTGAGGTGACTATGCAAAATAGATAAACGCCCCAGGCAAATGTCTTAAAAGCAGCAAGTTTAAACATTACCTTCATTCACTTCCCTGCGCGTTTGAAAGATGGTACGCTACACCGGCGAGGAAGCTCTTCAGCTCGTCCTGGATAGTGACGACGAGTTCACAGTTTCATCGGAAGAGGAGCGGGACTCTGATGACGAACGTTGGTATTTTGAAGAGCGATTTGATCCAGCCGTGGATACAGATACGGATGAGTAAGTCTTTTAAACTTACATTAGTTGACAAGCTATTTTATATAAACATGTACATGTATTACTGGTTGGACTATTTCCAGACTTGCCATCCAGTATTCAGAGTATTAAAATGTAAAATGTATCTTAATAGGCAGGTTTTAGTTACGTTTACATTGGCTAGCATATAGGCTATATGCTGTATGATATGTAAAATTACGTTTAAATTGTCTTGCCTATATGATATGTAAAATCATGTTTAAATTATCTAGCCTATATGCTGTATGATGTTAAATTACGTTTAAATTGTTATGCCTATATGCTATGATATGTTAAATTACGTTTAAATTATCTTGCCTATATGCTGTATGATATGCTAAATTACATTTACATGGTCTAAGTAGTTAGCCTATATGCCATATGCTGTAGCCTATGATATGCTAAATTACATTGTCTAAGTTAGCCTATATGCTGTATGATATGCTAAATTACATTTACATTGTCTAAGTAGTTAGCCTATATGCCATATGCTGTATGATATGCTAAATTACATTTACATTGTCTAAGTTAGCCTATATGCTATATGCTGTATTATATGGTAAATTATATATATAAAAAAATTGTTAAGGAATATGTTTAGATTATATTTTTGACTATAGTATTTATGCTGACTCATTATCATCAGCGAAGTGTGTGCTCGCAAATATCTGTTGTAAATGTGCTGAAATGTGTAAATATCCCCGGTTGATTATGTGCGCAAATGTGTTAGGTGTGCTAACTCCGGTAATGGCCCATTGACACGCATATACAGCACGCGTGTACCATTATTGACACATCAGTTATTCATATAGGCTAATGGTACTATACTTTGAAATATTTATGTAATAAGTTTTCAACTTTTTTTTTTTTTTACAGAAATGTTGTTGCATCACTACCTTCTCCAACTCGTAGGGAGCGCAGCAACACAGGTGGAAATCAGAAAGAGTAAGTACAGTATTTACCCACTATTTTACAGATGTTAGTTCAATTTTGTTTATATACTTAGTGATGCAAAATGAGCTTGTATGATTTTATTATTTATTTTCGGAGGTTGGTTGATAAGGTTACATATGTTTTCTTTGTGTTATCAGCATGCTAATGCCTATCAGTTATGCATGTGCTGGAATAGTAAAATATATGATAATAATAGGTTTCAACTTTTTTTTGAAAGGAATGTAGGTTGCACACTCTCACCTCCAACTGCAACTCGCACTAGGAGGACACGCAGCAACACAGGCGGAAATCAGAAAAAGTAAGTACATAATTACCCACTATTTTACAGATGTTAGTTCAATTTTGTTTATATACTTAGTGATGGAAACAATATGTATGTGCATGTGTGGCTTTACAAAAAATGTGTTGTTGTTGTTTGATGGTATATTACTTTTTTCAACCTTCATTAATATTATTATTTTTATAGGAATGTGGTAGCATCCCTCTCACCTTCACCTGCAACTCGCACTAGAAGGGCACGCGGCAGGTGTTCAGTTTTAAGAACAATTGAAAATGATACTGAGTAAGTACACTTATTCCCTCTTTTTCAGATATTAGCATAATTCTGTTTACATATTCCATAAAAAAATTGTGCGTCTGTATGGCTTTATAAAAAAAAATGTTTTGGGCAATATTACATTTAGTGATTTACTTTTTTTGGGGGGTGTAATAAACATGCTCACAATTGTTTGTTTGTTTTACAGCTACAAAGATGATGGTGATCATCAGACACCTGTTGCAAAGAGGGCCAAGACAAACATTCAGGCAAGCAACGAGCAGTCCACAATGTCATGGAGAACAGAGACTGACATTGACATGGATTCACAGACTCTGAGATTCCTGCCTGCACAGAAACCTGGACCACAACTGAGTTCTGCTGACACACACACTCCTCAGAGTCTCTTCAAAAGGTTTTTTTCTGAGAATGCAGTGTCAACTCTGTGCCACAACACCAATGCTCAGGCTGCTGGTGCAATTGCAAAGGGCCGCAAATATAAATGGACAGATGTCAGCATCAGTGAGATGTACCGCTACATTGGGCTGGTGTTTTACATGGCCATGGTGAAGATGAGCTCTGTCAGGGACTACTGGCGGCAAGACAGTCTTTTCTCTTTGCCTTTTCCTGCCACACTCATGTCCAGGGACAGATACCGCACCATTTCATGGAATGTGCACATGAGTCACCCAGATGCAGATAAGGAGAATGACAGAAAGAGGGGCACATCTGAACATGACCGTCTTTTCAGGATCAAACCTCTCATGGATACCATTCGTCATGCTTGTAAAGCCATCTATCATCCTAGAAGAAACTTAGCTGTGGATGAAAGAATGGTGGCATGTAAAGCACACACAGGCATGACACAGTACATGAAAGCTAAGCCAACCAGATGGGGTTTCAAGTTGTTTGTTCTTGCAGACTCTTCAAATGGATACACTGTGGACTTTTCTGTGTACACAGGAAAGAACAACTTTCCCACAGGCCATGGACTGTCATATGATGCTGTAACATCTCTTTTGGACTGTAAAGTTTTAGGCTCTGGGTACCATGTGTACATGGACAATTTTTACACAAGCCCAAAGCTCCTAAAAGACTTTAAGCTCCTAAAAGATAAGCATATACTGTGACATACCTGCCTTTACTTTTGTTTATTTTGCTCACATTTGATTTGCTTAGAGCCTGCATCAACGGGGCATAAGGATATACTGTGACATACCTGCCTTTACTTTTGTTTATTTATCGTTCACAATTTTATCGCTTTGTTTATAGCCGACTGATTATTTTGTTTATTTTACTCCCATTTGATTTGCGTAGAGCAAATTTAAAACATTTAGTTTCTCCACATAGAGGAATTACAATAAAACAGATTGAAAAACCTTTGAATCTCCTCTCATTCTTTGTTCAGGCTGCCTCACTTCATAGACGTAATATTTGACAGATGAAATGTAGCCTAATTGTGTTTACATTGTCATAATGTAAAAGTAAAAGTTCCTATTCTTGTGTGAAATTACAAATGCCTTTTTTTAATCCATGGTAATTAGTGATTGATTATGATAATAATACAGTTTCTTTGATTGTGTGTGCTCTGCTGCTAACTAACCATCATCCTTCAGAAATCATTCTGATATGATTTTTTTTTTTTTAAATCAATGTTGGAAACAGTTGTGCTGCTTAATTGTTTTGATTAGTGATAGTGATCGGTTTTTTTATAGAATTCTTTGAATGCATTTTTTTATATAAAAAAACAAGTTTGGTCTTTTTATGTTTTTGTTTTTTTTCAAAGGATGTGTTAAGTGATATGAATGACTTGAAGTCTTTATGTTCTTAGGAAAGATTTCTATTTTGAATAAATGCTGTTCTTTTTATTCATCTGTGAATCATTCTTAGTTCAGGCTGCCTCACAGCACCTTGATGGGCCATTAGCCATTGGGGGAGTGGGGGAGTGGGGGAGTGTCTTTAGTCTTCCCAGGTGTAAATCGCATTAATATTCATGGGCATTAACACTCCCACGCATACAGCAGTAATGACCCAAAAACTGATGTAAGAAATTCAAATCGTTATATTGATCTTTCTGAAAGAGTGGTCAGAATGATTTTCACTTCATTTTGAAGTAAAAGTTCTAGCCTACAAGAATAGTAAACTCAAAAGTATTATTTTCAACTATTCAGTATGTGTTAAATGGCCTTATTGCGGTGACATTTTTTTTCCCAAAACGTACTAACCACGCATATTATTTTTTTTTCTATAAAATGCAAACATGTACATCCATTTTGCTCACATATTATTGTAGCAGAGTTTGTGCTGAATACAGCAAATTTATATGTTGGCAAATGCTATGTTTTAAGTAGCTGAAATAAGCACAAATGTCAGGGCATACCAAAACACAGAAAGAGCCCAAAAACAGCTCAGACCCCAGAGGGTTAACCAGCATCAGTCCTCATCATAACTACCAAATCATTATTTAATTTCAGGATTTTAACCCTTTAAATACCAGTTTTGGTGGCGATACCATCAATTTGTATAAGAGGAAAAAACACAAAAATGTAATTATTTTCCATACACTAAATGCAAAGAGAAAACTTTAGCTTTGGATTATCACAGTCTTGAATATGTCAAAGATTAGCGGCAACATTATTTCTGGTGCATTTAAAGATTTTGTGTTATGTCAGATTTTAAAAAAAAATCCCTCTTAGCGCGTTAAGGGACAAAAATGGCCACATATTAAACACATGCCTAAAATATTATATATTATTATTATTTTCCACATTTTCCAAGTTAAATCTTTTAACCAGCATCAGTCCTCATCATAACGACCAAATAATTATTTAATTTCAGGATTTTAACCCTTTAAATACCAGTTTGGGTGGCGATACCATCAATTTGTATAAGAGGAAAAAACACAAAAATTTAATTATTTTCCATACACTAAATGCAAAGAGAAAACTTTAGCTTTGGATTATCACAGTCTTGAATATGTCAAAGATTAGCGGCAACATTATTTCTGGTGCATTTAAAGATTTTGTGTTATGTCAGATTTTTTTTTAAAAATCCCTCTTAGCGCATTAAGGGACAAAAATGGCCACATATTAAACACTGCCTAAATTATTATATATTATTATTATTTTCCACTTTTACCAAGTTAAATCTTTTAACCAGCATCAGTCCTCATCATAACTACCAAATATTTTTTTTATTTCAGGATTTTAACCCTTTAAATACCAGTTTTGGTGGCGATACCATCAATTTGTATAAGAGGAAAAAACACAAAAATTTAATTATTTTCCATATAATAAATGCAAAGTGAAACCCTTGGCTTTGGAGTATCACAGTCTTGAATATGCCAAAGATTAGCAGCAACATTATTTTTTGTGCATTTTTATTTTTTTTGCTATGGCAGATTTTTTTTTAAATCGCACATGGCGCAAGGACAAATTTGGTCCTATTTGAACCCATTAAAATATCCATTTTTGAACCCACTGTCATAATATCATAAAATCATCATTTCTATTCAAATACCCTGTCATTACCAAGCCTTGGGGTAAAATATTTACTTTTTACTGTTTTCCACCAGTTGGTACCATTTTTTATATAATTGACATACTGCAAACATCTGTAGTACTGCATACATTTTCCTGATTTCTACTAGGTGATTATAACCTGTGTCTGTCTCACTACACATATAATTTGCTAAAGCAAAACTACAAGATCACCATGAACATGAATTTTTATTTTTCTATAAACAATTTAAATGTATAAACATATAAAACATATCAAAACTTCAAAACAAAATGGGGTCATTCTTCAGCTCATTTGGAGGAGCTGCAGAATTGCAATGCATGCTCCTTACCGATGTAAATGCCACATTTTGAGCAGGCGGTAGAGATTTTTCTTTTTTTGTTAGGGCATGAACTGCACCCCCTCCTGCTCTTGTCATGGGTGTCTGCAGACCCACTAGCTTTTCTTCATCTTGTCCAGTTTAAAATTGCCGCACCCAAGATGTGCACAGCTTTATAACTTCTGCATCAACCACACATGTATGAAAGGCAGACTTTGTTTTAGATCCCTCGCAGCTACATCTTTGTGTTGCCGCAAGATGAAAGGTGTTATTATTGTCTAAGGAATGACTGCATGGCTGTGTTTGGCCTCTACAATTATCAATTAACTTTGAAACATAGACTGCTAAAAAAAAAAAAACGAAGCTGTGTCAAAGATGCATAAAATTCAAAAGATTCATGTTTGTGCGTAAAATACCGAAAGAAAACAATGCAGTGAGAAGCGGGTTCTCTTGCTAAATGCACACACACACACACACACACACACACACACACACACACACACACACACACACACACACACACACACACACACACACACACACACACACACACACACACACATAGAGTGAGAGAGTAGACAGAAAGGGTAAAATATGACCTTTAGGATATTGTGATTTGTCACTCGCCTAAACACCATGTATTATATTTAGGCCCTACACACACACACTTTTGTCAACACACACACACTTTTGTCAACACAGACACACATTACTCTCAGACATCCACACATACTCAGACACATCATTTTAGATCATTGAGCCATTAAAATACTTCATAAAACACTCCATAGTGCCCCTAGTGGAAACCAGGAAAATAACGTGCATTTCCACCCATAGGGAATACATATGTAGTGACGTCATCTGGTGGAATACACTATATAATGCAAATATAATGCTTTTGCTTCAAAATGAAAGGATGTTTCAACATAAATCATGATTTGTGTTTTAATGACGGCCCCGGCTTTAAACAAGGTTTTAATGGGTTTCAATGGGACATTTTTGTCCATTATGGTGCTGAGTGTTACTATTTGTTCTACACAAAGTGTGTTATACATATTTTGCAAAATGGGATCATTTTTTTTACATTTATCCCAAAAGTCACAATTTTGCCAAATTACATATCATTTGCATTAAAACAGCCAAAATGGTCAAAGAAATTAAACTGCAAAAGACCAAAAATGTCCCTAATGCAGCATAAGGGTTAATGCTACATTTGGCCAATCAGAATCAGTGCTACAACTGACCAATCAGAACTGAGTATTCTAGAGAGTTGTCTATCAATTCCATAGAACTGTTGAAAACAACAACAAAATTGTCCAGTCAATGCTACATTTGACCAATCAGAATCAGTGCTACAACTGACCAATCAGAACTGAGTATTCTAGAGAGTTGTCTATCAATTCCATAGAACTGTTGAAAACAACAACAAAATTGTCCAGTCAATGCTACATTTGACCAATCAGAATCAGTGCTACAACTGACCAATCAGAATTGAGAATTCTTGAGAGTTGTGTATCAATTGCATAGAACTGTTGAAAACAATAAACAGTATTGTGAAAACAAAAACAGTATTTCTATTGGTATTACTGGTACTGCTCTGTCTTGGTTTAGGTCATATCTATTCAGTGAGTATTCTACTGAGTATTCTAGAGAGTTGTGTATCAATTACATAGAACTCTGCCCTACAAAGGCAAAGCACAGTAACTACACATTTGGTCAAACATGAGTTAAGACTTGTAATGGGCTTTATGACATGTGTTCTGTCTTGTGAAAAAATATCTGGGTTAAATTATGTCCAGTTTCGGAGATGCATTAGCACTAATCTACCCATAACATCTTTGACTGGCTGGTATAAAAAACTTTAAAGGCCTTTTTCTCAGTTTCTTTGTTTGCGTAGTTACTGCACTTAGCCTTTGTAGGGCAGAACTGTTGATAAACAGTATTGTCCAGTTAATGCTATATTTGGCCAATGAGAATCAGTGCTACAACTGACCAATCAGAATTAAGTATTCTAGAGAGTTGTGTATCAATTCCATAGAACTGTTGAAAACAATAACAGCAAAAATTGACCAGTCAATGCTCCAATTGACCAATCAGAATCAAGAATCAGTGCTACAACTGACCAATCAGTATCAAGTATTCCAGAGAGCTATGTAAAGGGGGTTGTAATTAAAATCATGAACTACATAGATCCGTCTCAGTGTTTCATAGAAAATCAAGAATTTCTGTTGGACTGATGAGCTTCCTGGGCACTCCGGAGACTTTAAAATGAGTTGCAAATGAAGACAAAGCTTTATCTCAATGAGTTCGCTTTCCCAGGTGAAATTCGTCAATAGCAATTTCAGTTTAACTTTTCTTTCCCTTTCGGCGTTCTTTGACCTTGTACGCTCAACTTTTCCTTTAGTCATTTTATGAAATGGGTCTTTAATAATCTAGAGTAATGAATGGCCTGTAAAACTGAGGGGAAATGGATTAAAAGCACTTATCTTCACTTCATAATTCATGTGAACTCAATGTGGAAGTCAAGCAAAACTTCCCACAATCCTGCACATTCAGTGTGTGTTTTTTACACAGGTAAACCCACCCCAAACAGCAAAACATAGCACACAGTGATTGGTCACTTTAATCAACGAACACCACTAACCACCGGGTGAGTGGCACAGTTTTGAAAACGAACGTTAAGGGTTGTTTTAAGGACATGTTGGTGCATGCCCATAGACAGCCAATCTGAAGCGCTCAGAGGCGATTACAAAATCGAGACAGGTCGAGACAGGACCCATCGTCAAAATATCTGTGTCCACCACTCTAGTTCATCCAAAACACACTAGAAAATAGACTCAAAGTGCTAAATACCGGAATTATCCTTTAAGACGATTTCCCCCTAACTTTGCCACTACATGTCAACTAACTCTTATTAGAGTATTAGTATAGTATAGTATAGCATAGTATAGTATAGTAGAGAGCCTGAATACTTTTATAATCATTGTATTATTTATTATTATTCAGTATAAGTAGACTGTTGACATGTAGTTGCAAAGTTATTTATAGTCAGTAGAAATTCTAAAGTGGACCATCTTAATAAAGTGTAACTTAAAATAAAATTCAGGCTCTCTATAACCGTCTACAACTAAAGTGTAAATAAAACAGATCAAATATTAAGGTTCACTAAATAGTCAATAACAACTGAATAAAATAAGCATGACTGCACACCTCATGCCTGTTGAGACTGGTGCATTCTTGTGTCCGAATGCCTCCGTCCGATCTTTAAACTCCAGTCGTGCTATTTAGATTATCCATCAAGCAAATCCAATGTGTTTGGCTTCATGGTGCCCTGACATTTTACACTATTACATGGATTGACACGGAAAGCAAAGACCCAGTAGGGGTTCGCACAAGAGCTCAGGTCGCAGACATGTGACCTATTCGTATACTTACTTAAATAGCAATTATTCAAGCCCTAAGTATTAAATGAACAGCATCGTAATCATCTAAGTGTCCTCATGCGATATAATAATCGCCCGGGACGTATTGAAACGTGCATCCCCAGTTGTTGGCCAAAAGGTTGGGTCATAGCATGTGTGTCGGGCTCCGTTCCTAACGCCGGTGTTGGGACATTATGATGGATAGTGGAAGAGACGTGTCATTACCCATCAAGGTCTGAGAGATTTCCGCATCTACGAGTGTCGACTCAATTGGGAAGAAGTAATGCAAATTTATCCCGCTTCATTGGTTCTCTAATTGACGTTGGGCATTGGTGACTGTTTTAATGGGACAAACACATGAGGCTTGTCGGCAGAAGAAAAAACGCAATGCTCAGAGGACTGGTAAAGTCATTTTTTCTACATTTTAAGATGCATTTCTCCATCAGCACTCAGACGGGTGGCATTTTGTTGTGTCTTTGTCTCTATTCTGCAGAGACTGAATGATCTATCAGAGACTCTCATCTGGCCTTTCCACAAAAGAGGGACTGATATCTATAGGATCTCCTGAAATAAGGTCTGTTTTAAATTTAAATGTACTACATATTACAAATATGGCAATATTTTACAGTAATTAGTTTTTAATTAGGACAATGATCAACAATATATTACTTAAATAACTAAAAAAAAAAATTAATGAGTAAATATGAATAAAAACTCCATAGATATACTTAAAAACTGATGAAAATGATAGAAACATAAAAAAAAAAAATAAAAAAAAAAACATGAAATACCTCAAATAAAAATTATACTAAAATAATAATGTCCAAACACCATGGTAATATCATGGTACTTTTTGTTTTTAAATATAGACTGATATAGTTGTCAAAAGCTAATTTATGCTCAAGTTGTATTTAGACATCGACATTCATAAAAGTTGTGTTTATCATGATGAATAAAATGAGTTTTGCATTAAGTTTTGTTGGCCACAGAGCTTATTTTCTGAAAAAAATCGGTTACACTTTATTTTGTCCCTGTTACAGTCTAATTATACATTTAATATTAATTAACTACATGTACTTTCTATAAGGTTAAGATTGGGATTTGTTGCATGTAATTATGCATAATTTATAGTTATTACTAAAGTAAATACATGTAACAAGGGCACTGTAAAATAAAATGTTACCGAAAAATCCTACTGTTTTTTTTTTTTTGTCGAGGGAAGCAGAGTGATACGAACTTACACATTCACTGCACCACACTATTTAATAACAATTAATTATTATTAATTGTTCATTAAATTATCATTATCATTTCATTGTTTACTCGTGCTAATATATGCAATCAAAACTGTATATGTAGACAGATTTTTAATCCTTTAGGCAATTACTTTAGGTCGATGACAAGAATATAAACTTGTATATGTCTTGTAAATATTAAAACAGATTAATAAATGCTGTAAATTATTGCTAATTGTTATTTAATGTTAGCTATAGCATTATCTCGTTTTAAATAATCTTACTGTAAGCTGTTATCTAGAACACAGATAAAAAACACTCAACTGGAAGAGACCGATATTTATTTGTAATGTGTCACTATGTGTGTCCTTTTTCTGCTAAAAGACACTCAACAAAGTCCCTCGACTGTCATTTAACTAGAGAAGCATCATATTTAGCTTAGTTGTTTAGTGTGCAACAGGAATATAAATAACGGGACTGAGTCTGTAATTGTGATGTTTCATTGATTGCGGGCCAGTGGAGCGCATCCCCTAACTATTCTCTCTCTGGCCTGTGCATTAGCTCTTACAATTGGATTTTGTTCATAACTTTAGTTTACGACCTGTACTACCAAGTCAGCAGAAATCAATTTTACTGCAATGTCTGTAAACATTTATATGCAGCTGGAAATTACACACCATAATCGCTGGCAGAAATTGTCTATGTGAGGGAAGGGGGAAAAAAAGCGGCGTTTGAAATATAAAATCTGTTATTCTCATTTATGCATTAAGATGATTCATATCACCTTTCGGTATCATAAAGATGTCCGTGAAACAGAAGAATGAACAATCGCACATCTTTCTGTTTCTTGTTTGTGTGTGAAAGACAGAGGTGAGTGATTATGATTCACCTCGCCGAAAAGCATTCTTCAACACAATTATCTGTAAACAGCCAATAGTGGCTGTCAGCAGTCAGATGAAGCGTCACGGCTAGACAGGCTAAGCTGCTTTGATGAGTCTAACGCTAAACTTCCTCTCCTTCTGCAAAGGATTGTGGGTATGCAACTGCGATTTAGGCAAACAACGACAAGCGTGAGCAAACAAGATAAAGATTGGATGGATCCGGTGCAGTCGGATGGATAAAAGCGTCTGGGAACTCTTGAGGGAATTAATTTAGGTCGATGACAAGAATATAAACAAAACTTTGTCGTTATATATGACTTGTGAAAGTATTCTGCGGTGTTTAGTATAATTGGTATACTATTATAGGTTTTTCTTAATATTTATGATTTTGTTTAATGTAATATTTATTTGCTTCATAATGTTTAAGACATGATTTTTTTTGGCTGGTAAATAATGGCGCAAACACCAGTAAATTGACAAGCGCAAACCTTGATTCATTTAAATATTTTCCTCCCATACATTTTGCATCTAAAGGGAAAATGCATATGCAATAAGGTCAGATCCGGGCCATATCCAGATCAGATGGAGGACCTGCACCTAGACACGACCACAACGCATGATGTAGTCAGCCGTATCCGGGCCGTATCCAGACCAGATGGAGGACCTGCGCCTAAACACCACCACAACGCATGATGTAGTCAGCTGGATCCGGGCCGTATCCAGATGAGATGGAGGACCTGTGCCTAAACACCACCACAACGCATGATGTAGTCAGCCGGATCCGGGCCGTATCCAGACCAGATGGAGGACCTGTGCCTAAACACCACCAAAACGCATGATGTAGTCAGCCGGATCCGGGCAGTATCCAGACCAGATGGAGGACCTGTGCCTAAACACCACCACAACGCATGATGTAGACAGCCGTATCCGGGCCGTATCCAGACCAGACCAGATGGAGGACCTGTGCCTAAACACCACCACAACGCATACATGAAGTGTCAGCAGTGATTGTATCGACAGATAGTCTACCCCTGTGAAGGCCTCATCGACACGACAGCCATCGGCATTGAACTTCAACAAACCCATCTCCATACCGGCGTGATGACTTCAACCAGATAGATCTGGATTCAATATTCTGAATGTCCCAATCCAATCTGACTTCTGACCTATAGTGCTGCCTGAATCATAATCATACACTGTTCGTTCGTTGGCCAGGGGAGAACTCATTTTCAATAATTCAGTGATTCAGTGTAAATCACTCATAGTGTTCATAAGAACAGGCTTTTTTTTTCATATTCTGTTTTTCATTTCAGTCCTCCCTAAAACCAGAGTTCAGAGTCTGTTATAGCTCACAGAGTCTACAATGGAAGATGGGATTTGTGCCACCCAGAAAGTTGGACAGGAGGAAACCTGCGGTGGAAATCAATGAGTCAGAGGATTAAACAGTTGCATCAGGTTTATCTGCCTTAAGGGGTTAGGAAACTAAATACTGGAGGGAAATTACATTTGTGGTGCACCAGAGTTTTTTTTAATGGAGCACCATATTAGTTCAAAGTCTAAGGGTACGTTTACAAGACAACGATGTACTAAAATGTACGATGTACTTGCGTTTTTCGCGTACAGACGACAACGTTGTCAAACGATCCTCGCTCACACGGATCCATGAAATCAATCATGGATCACTGTAACAATCACTGTATTATTCATGCCAGGCCAGTAGGTGGCGATGTCACTTTGTAAAGAAACACTACGCGCCTGTAGACTGAACATGTAACATGTGAAAAACTGATAATTGTTCTTGTTACATTAAATCTAATATATTTTTTGCATTATTTAATGCATGATAATGTTTATGATTTATTAAAAAACCTTTATTGTTAGTGAATATATCCAGTAAAACTTAACAATAAGTTTCCTTTTGTTAACATTAGTTGACTACAATAGTTAACATGAACTAAATATGAAAAATACTGTAACAAATGTATTGCAATGTTAATGTTAGTTAATGCAGTAACTAATGGGACATTATTGTAAAGTGTTTAATATCACGCTTATTAAATGCAATACTACAAATAATAATTCTTAAAATAACCATTTTCAAAGAAACACTATTATTTAAGGTTAATGCCTAGTCTGATGCCTGATATGTTTCTGTGTTTATTGTCAAACTTCTATACTGACATTATTCATAAATTATGACTACTTGTGTCTTTTTTTATTAATGCAACATTCATTGTTCACATGAGGAAGCAGAAGTATAATATCATTACTTCAGAAATTGTCAGTAATACCCTGCTAAACCTTCATTAGGATAATTGACTATGACAATAATTTATTATCATATCATATTCATCATATTTAGGCCTATTTATATTAATAGTCATTCTCTTAATGATAATGATGATGAAAAAAATGTAGGCTATTATAAGTTGGAGATGTTTGAGGTGAGATTTTAATACTTTGGCAGTAGTCTACTGGAATTTTTATACCATATTTACACTGCAGGTTCATATCGTCGCTGTCCGATGAAAACCGCGTATGTCCATTTTGCCGATTTTGAGATTTTTCGACAGATAGAATGTCCGGGTTCATTTCCGTATACAGTGTGCGTCACATGTCTAAATGACCAATGAAAAGTTGTGAAATCATGTCATCTGATTTTCACGTATATCCATTTGGTGTCAAAGCTGTCAATCACGCCGCGTATCTCCCGCCCTGTGGAGGCGTCTCGCAGGTCTAAGCGTCTCTGGAAGCTCAGGATTGTATAGCCGAATAACTCTGTGAGGTAAAGTATAAGCAAATGTTTGTTTTTGACAACACTGTTCAAGTTTATTATATATTCGCAATATATTCACAACTGTTATTTACCGGTAAATGGTCTAGAGGAAGTAATTGTCACTGTTTATTGTGGAGATGTTAACGCACGGGTCTGTTAACAATAGCCTACTTTTAAGGTAGTCTAATATTTTTCTGACTAATAAATTACTGACACAGTAAAGGGTAGATTTAAATAAAGAATAACGAATAAAGAATAATGAATTTTAAATAAAGAAAAGCTAAATTCAAATAAAGAAAAAACTAAATTTAAATAAAGAAAAATTACATTTAAATAAAAAAAAACGAAAATTGAATGAAGAAAAAAACGAAAATTAAATAAAGAAAAAAAACGAAATTTAAATAAAGAAAAACAAAATTAAGTTAAATTAAAAACGAGATTAATTTAGATTGATAACATAAAAAGGCTAATACATGTTGGGTCGGTGTACTTTTTCGTTCATTTCGGAATGAAAGATGAAATGTAAAAAAAAGGGGGCAGCTTGTTTTTTTGTTTAAAAGAACAAAACAGAAATGGCTGTATTTTTTGTAGGCTACATAGCATAGCCTACTTTGTTATTGTTTTAGTATCATAATGATTAATGAATGCACGCACAATTATCCGTGAACCTGATTTGAAGCCTTTCAACTTGTGTGTGCAAAATTCAGAATTAAATAAATGTGCAGCAATTTGTACAAATAGAGTCTGTAGGTCTATACTGTTGTAGCCATTAAATGAGCGCATTTAGTTTCATATTTGTTAAAATATTATGTTTTTTTTTCTTCCATTTTTGTTGATTTATGAAAAGTGAACAGCACGAGTAATAGGATGCACAATTTGAGACATGGAGTGTCAGACATGATTTTGACCACTTCATTAAGTTTTATTTTGTGGAAAACCTTTCTTTAAAGTGAATTTCGTTTTCTATAAATTGTATCTTAATTTTAATTCATTTTTCAACAACCAATTGCCTGGAGTGGATTTAATAAATAAGAAGAAAATATATAGCAATATAATCATGAGGCGCCCGCGTGGTCACATTGCACGTTAACTGGAGCGCATCTCATCCTAACTTAACAGTGTATGCCTCACACAGACATGAGAAAGACATCGAATGCACAAAGCTTGAAAAGTCTTTAAACGAAATAATTCAAAACGAAAAGAAAAAGGCTAGCCTACTCTCTGATTATGTATGATTATATGAGTGTATTGATTCATTGTGCCTTCATATTTTGCAAGAGACATTTAATAAACTCAGCGTATTTAATAAAATGAGACATATAGGCTATTTAATAAACTGAATGTATTTAATAAACTGAGCGTAGCCTATTCATCTGTCAATATGAAACGCGACTTGGCCATTCTAATTAATGATCGGAAGAACGCGTATCGACCACCGTTACTGTAAAATATGCACGTATGTCCATTTAAACTCGATTTTGGTCAAATGTGGATTATATCATTACACTGGCAATTATATGGTTACATTTAAAGATACCGTACCAAGTATGACAACGCTACGTTCAACTGCTTTTGAATTACCTTGTTTTTTTCACTTCCTGAAAAGTAACCGTTTTGGACATACGTGAGTTTCATCGGGCAGCGACGATATGTCCAAAACACTGTAGTTTTGGTACTTTGTTGTAAGTGTACCTGTAAAGAGTGTAGGTGAGTATATCTTTAGAAACACACTGACCTCAGGGTGTTTACACCACAACGATATGCTTAAAACGGAGAAGTTTTTTTCTTTGAGTTTTCCCACGGACAGGCGACACCATTGTCAAAACGATCCTTATTCACACGGATTGGCAAAAATTACTAAAAATGCTGTATTGCTGCCAGACCATTAGATGGCGATGAAACACTATAGACTGAACATGTAATGCGCATGTGCTCATCGTCTTTAGAGATTCGCGTTTTTGTTGTTTACATGGAGAATGTTTTCAAAAACTTGTACTTTGAAACCTGTTTTGAAAACTTTTCGTTTTCAGGCACCCAAAACGCTGTTGTCGTGTAAACGAATGGCCAAAGTTTTACATTTTTAGGCTCTGTTTACACGAGAACAATTCCGGGTGAAAACGTAAAAAAATTTTATCGGATGTGCCTTTCATTTACACGGCGACAGCGTTTTGGGGGCTTAAAAACGTTATCTTTTAGTAGCTGTGGCAAGAGGAATCTGAATCATTCCCTTCTGAATCTCACAGAGCCGGAGATCGTGAGTATTAGCTGTCCATGAGCAACTTTACAACTCTCTATGGGCTTCTCCCTTGACTTTATGCCTCCAAGTCCCCCCGATTGCGCACAATTAAGCTTCTACTTCTGTCTATATGGTAATTTCTCTTGTGAGCGACAGAGTTATGACGCAATCGTTAGCCTATTTTTACAAAAACTGCTTTTACGGGGCCACAAAGTAAGATACAAGGTAATGGAGCCTTTTATACATTGTCGTGTTTCTTTAGAAATAAACAATGGACAAATGGAGTCTTTTAACGCCTCAGATGTGAAGTTATTCGCTGTCAAAGTGACGCCAAAATGAATGGGAGTCAATGGAATGCTAACAGCAGGTGAAGGCTTGTTAGCCAATGGCGGCCCCCGAGGAGACTTCAGTTTCCGGCTTGTGGATTACCCCCTTGGTGTTTACACGAAAACGAGATGCTTAAAACGGAGACATTTTTCCTTTGAGTTTTCCGCACACAGACGATTGTCAAAACGATCCCCATTCACACGGATTTGCAAAAACGACTAAAAACCTGTATTCTGCTCCAGGCCATTAGATGGCGATGAAACACTATAGACTGAACACGTAATACGCATGTGCATGTCGTCATCGTCTTCAGAGCTTCGCGTTTTTGTTGTTTACACAGAGACTGTTTTCAAAAACTCGCACTTTGAAACCCGTTTTTAAAACTTGCGTTTTCAGGCACCCAAAACGCCATTGTCGTGTAAACGAATGACCAAAGTTTTGTGTATGGGTGCAGGAGGGCCAAGATGGTCCGACTTTTGGTTTATAACTCAGATTAGTTGTTGTTAATCACGGGTAAAACCTAATATATTACTAACAGGGACAAACAAATGCATAGATCTACAGTATGTGATCACAGACACATAATTATATATATATAAATAAAATGAAATAGCACATATCCTCTACACCAGGACATAAACCACTTACAAAGTAATTTTTTTTTGTGTGTTTTTCATAAACATAATCATACTTAAACTGAAGTTACTTATAAACTGATTACTGAATAATCATACACCAGTTGTGTGGAGTGTGTGTGCAGAATAAAGAGCTTCATAGATAGGCTGTGTCCTGTGTATGTGTATTAGTGTATAAGCTCTAGCCAGTAGGGGGCAGTATATGAATGGTTTATAATTGGAGGGAATGCCGGTAGTAAAAGCCACATAAACCATGTGAGCCTGTGGCTTGATCATGTAACATTGTGATTTAACTATTTTTGCTTACTGTCATGTTGTATAAATTCAACTCAGCTCCTCGTAGTTTGAATGATCCTCCTAGAGCTGGTATGATATTTTATAAAACTTTCATTATGGAAGTGCCTCTGTATTTTATGTCTGTGTGGCACTTTTATCATTACTCAATTCTTTGCAGAGCCATAAAAGCAAATTCT
The DNA here is from genome assembly GCA_036326025.1 of Chrosomus eos. Classification (NCBI taxonomy): domain Eukaryota; kingdom Metazoa; phylum Chordata; class Actinopteri; order Cypriniformes; family Leuciscidae; genus Chrosomus; species Chrosomus eos. The sequence goes on from CM070838.1 coordinate 28,871,397, forward strand.
CATTTTATCCACTTTGTGGATGTGGGAAATGAGAAAAAAATAAAAGGAAAATTCATGCATGCTTCACTCTTTCTGGCTGTAGTTACTCTAGTCTTGATTACTTTTTATTCATTTTATTTAAAAAAAAATAAATCTCAAAAATGAAAAATCAAACCTGTATTTATTTTCCCCCTTGGAAAATACAATTTTTTCTTCTTCTTATAATTGAATCGGCAATACCAATTCCAATTATTTTGTGTTATTTTAAAGTTTCTAAAAATACATCAGCCAAAAATTAAAAGTTAATCACATTAATCACAAGTTGTTTCAACCTGTTGTCATTTCAAACCTATATTTTCTTTGGAAAATACCAGTATTTTTTATTTTATCACATGATTGGCCCATGCAACTATTATATTTATATAAATAACATATTCAAATTATTTTTTATTTATTTTTCACCCTAATGTCATTTTCTTGGAAAATACCAGTCATTTTTTTTCTTTTATAATAAACTTCTTTGAAATATTCCAACTTTTTATTTTATTTAGATTTGTATGATTAATACATCACCCAAAAAAAAAAAAAAAAAAAAATCACCTTTATGTAATTTCAATATATTCATTTCACTCATATTCATATATATATGCAGTCATTTTATTTTTATTTTAAACTTGGTCCATACAACTTGTGTAAAAATGCAAAAATATGTGCAAAAAAGTTTGGTTATTATAAAATTTATTTTATTGTCATAAGAGTGGTTTATATGACTTTTGTGAAATATTCTAAAGAAATGTTTGTGCAAAAAAATAAATAAATCATAATAAAAAATAAATAAAAAAAATTCTATGTTGTGCCATCAGAACAGATGCAGAAAAAAATCATTAATTTATTGGTAATATATATATATATAATATAATATTAAAATATATAAATATATATATAATATATATATTAGTTACCTGGGGGAAACATACTGGCAGAATGACATTGAGTCCGGCCACATTCATTATTTTCCATTTGAGAAAAGGAATTTTTAATTAATTTTACTGAATGAATAAAACACATTCTCAACATCTGAAAAGGTTTAGGACATTGAGTCCGGCCAATGTTTCCAGTTCTACAATAACCCCCCCCACACACAAAAGCTCCCTGTGCCTGTGACAGCCTGCATGTTGCCTCAAGTTAGACTCAAATTAATGACCTTTGGAATTGGAGTCGAACATGCTAGCCTGTGAGTTAAAGGCCAAGCCTAAAGCTGTGTAGTTGGACTGCGGTTTGATCCTCAAAGGACTCAAATTTGCCATGACAGCCCAGACAGCATAACTGATGAACCAGCCTCACTCCATTACTACCGCCAGAGAAAGAAAGTCCATGACTATAGACTGAGAGGCCGTGTGTAGCGTAATCCACCTCTAATGTAACCTGATTCAGTGCTTATTTCACCGCTCGTGCAGATTTTGAGAGTGATTGTGCTATTTAGGTGGTGGAGTTTCTCTAAACCACTAGCTAGGTTGGGTAAAAAAGGCGGAAAAGCTCCATCCGGATGAGAAGGGACATCAGTCGTACTTTGAAGGAGGTTTGTTCCACTGAGAGGTAAAGTCATCCACTATTAAGATCTCCCCATGTACTATAAATGTACAAAAAAATCAATGGACCATTCATTTTCTTCATGTGCATTTCTGGTCTAATTTTCCCATTGAATATTCTATTTTAATTGGAAATACATCACATTACGGAAGTATTAAACGGGTCGGTTTCATATTGTCTTGAAGTGAAGTTTCAGAGAACTGCATCTGAGTACTTAATAATATAATAATAAAAAAGCAATATGCCCATGTTAAAGGGATTTTACCATGGTAAACAGGTGTTGTTAGGCACAGCATGAAATGGTTTAGGAACCTTGAAGAATCCATGAAATCAAAATTAAAAGTTTTATGGATTTTAGTTCTTGTCAGTTAGCGTTTGATGCTAGCATCCTAATGAGAAAAGTTTTTTTTTTTTAGATATACACAATTTTGTAATTTTCTTCTGAAAAAATAGACAACCATGCCCATAATAATCTTGTTTGTTTAGGCTTATACATGTTTTATGTCTAAAGAAATGCTTTTGAGAAGTCCTTCAGATTTTTCCACCTCAAATTCCTTTTTCAATTGGGAGTTCACACCGGAACGAAAAACACATTCAGTGAGCAACTGAAGCATATAAGGTAGTTGTAATGCACAGCCTGAAGTAGGCCTAGCCAAATACTTAAATAAATATAGCCTATTCCAAGAACTTTTTGCTAATGTTCCCATTAAAGCTGCTGTCGGTAACTTTTTTAAGTTAAAAATAATCCAAATTAATTATTTAAAAAAAACATCTTCAGCCAGTGTTCAAAACTATCTGCTTGCCATAGCTAGATTAAAACGGTTAGCTTGTAATAAATGATTTTAATTACAGTGGTACTGGTGGGTTTTCAGCGGGAAATTCGAGCATGTCTTTGCGTCATTACGTCACATCCGTACACATAAAGAAGGAGTTTCGGCTAGCCCGCTATACTGCGCGTGAGAGATGTAGAGGGCTTTTCTCGCAGCACTTTACATGATTAAACTCATGGCGGATCCAGAAAGATCCAAACAACAATCATCAGTGTCAACTGGAGATTAACCAGTTATAAAACCACAAAAGACTTCGTACTTCGGATTTAAGGTGGAAAGAGAAAGAAACCGTCTCATGCGAACACAAGGATATACATCGGTGGGGCTTTTGAAAGGTACGTGAACTCCCGAAGGGGTTTCGAAACGGAAGAAGAGACAGCTTTTTCTGCTGAACAAGTAAGACATTTCAATAGTTCAATCGTGTAACAGTGCGTTTTCTTAATTCACACAGTTATGGAGTTTCCTTTGTTGTGCCTTTCTCGTTTAGCTATTATGGAGAATATGATTTCTGAACTACACAGGTAATCATAAAACACATTAAATAACGTTAGTCACGCAATGTGATGTTGTTAACATGAACAATTTGAGAACAAAAGTAGTCTATGATTTGCACGGTTGCTGTAAATCGCGCTGATTAAATCTAACGATCGCTTGTCATGTCGAATGCTTTTTCCCCCTTAGTTGATCAGAACAAAAATGGATGTTACTTACTTGTTCAGAAGACATTTTCCAGTGAAAATTCTTATGTTGGTCAAGCTTTCAAAAAGTGAATCTGTGATTCTGAATGACAGTATCCACACAGCGCGGTGATTGACAGCAGCACTCGCCTAAAACACTGTGTTCATCCGCGCTGTTTCATGCCGATTTACAACCCACGTAAAGATGATAATTCTGCGAATCACTGCAGTTACAGATTTCGAACAGACAAAAGGGAAAATGCTACGGACTTTCAGCTTTAAGTTATGAAAATTGTATTTCAAAAAATGTTTTTTCTTGGTTATATGAATGTTAAGGGACATGTTTTTAAACATTATAGGAATGTTACTTTTAAATGCTCTCTGAATGTTCTGAAACAAGTAGTTACGTAAAAAACGTTAGAAAAAAAAAACGTTCCTTGATTCGTTTTTGTGCTAATGTTTTGAGAACATTATTGTAGACCTATGGAAGCTTGTTTCCGCCACAGAATAAAACATTTTAATAAGATAATTGTGACTTTTTATCTCACAATTGCGAGTTTACTTTTCACAATTCTGACTTTATTTCTCAGAATTGCGAGATATAAAGTCAGAATTGCGTGAAACAAAGTCGCAATTGCGAGAGAAAAAACATACAATTCTGACTTTTTTTCTCGCAATTTCGACTTTATATCACGCAATTCTGACTTTATAATACATAATTTAGAGTTTACATATCACAATTCTGACTTTATTTCTCAGAATTGCGAGAGAAAAACACAATTCTGACTTTTTTTCTCGCAATTGCAACTTATATCACGCAATTCTGACTTTATAACACAGAATTTAGAGTTTAGATCTCACAATTATGACTTTATAACACATATTTAGAGTTACATCTCACAATTCTGACTTTATTCTAAGAATTGCGAGATATGGAGTCAGAATTGCGTGAAATAAAGTTGCAATTGCGTGAAATAAAGTCGCAATTGCGAGAGAAAAAACGTACAATTCTGACTTTTTTTCTCGCAATTGCGACTTTATATCACGCAATTCTGACTTTATAACACATAATTTAGAGTTTAGATCTCACAATTCTGACTTTATTTCTCAGAATTGTGAGATATAAGCTCGCAATTGCGAGTTATAAAGTCCAATTCTAAGAAAAAAAAAGACTGACTTTTTTCCCCTCAGAATAATTTATATCTCACAATTCTGACTTATATAACATGCAATTGCAACTTTATATCTCCCAATTGCGTATTATGAAGTCATAATTGCGAGATATAGGCTAAACATGCAATTCTGAGAGAAAAAGTCAGAATTCCAAGTATGTTTCTCGCAATTGCGACTTTTCAAAAAAAAAAAAAAAAAAAAACATATTAATGTTACTGGAAGAATGTTTGCACATAACTTTGAGAGAACCATGCCAGACCTAGCTCTACATTAACGTTCCCTGTTAGCTGGGGTTGCGGTTAATCGCTAACTGTTAGCCATTAGCTCTAACTGCATTACTATATATGTATAATATAATGAACTGAAATGTGTCGCAGGCTATTTAACAACGTCTTTAAACGATTTGAGGTTTATAATAGCAGCATAATCTACAAATTCAGGTTGCCGTGAAAGTATTTACCAGCTATTTCTTATAAAAATCACTTACCGTGTTTTACTTTGAAAGACGTACGCTGAGCCGTGCTTTAGTCCGATTAGAAGCACCCGAGGCCAAAGCTTTATGATCACTAGTATATCTCAATGATCCGCTTTGAACCTTCTTTCAGCTGCAGTTTTCTGCCAATTACCTGATCTGTTCTTTACCGTTAATTAGCATCATTCGTTTTTTCCACATGAAGCCCTGGGGTGTTTTCACCACAGCTGCCCATTCACTTAAAATTCTCTTTAAAGGATGAGCAAATTGATGCAAAATATGATAATGTGATATTTCTGCAGATCCCTTGATGTACAACATTTTACTTGTGTATTTATGAGTGTAATTGTACCTCAATTTCAGTCCTGAACCTTGGGAAAGACATACTTTAGCTAATACCTCATTAATGCGTGTATCAACAGAAGGGTTGTAAGACACTCAGAGGTCACACTTGCCCACACAAGGGCTGGGATCGCAGAGATGGAGCGATTTCTTCTCAAACACTAATCCCCACACATAAATAAATCCTTTTAGATTTAATGAGCTCTGCAGGGGAACATTTAAAAATGTTTGGACATCTTCCAAGTTGGAGTAATCCTTGTTTTCCCCCCATACCTTCATCAAAAAGTGAGAGACGGTGAGTGTGAAAAGGCAAATAATTGCTGTTGAAAATGATTGCATAGCATTGCAATTTGTTTTTTTGAAAGACAGGCACCACTATACTTCACAGACACAAGTAAATGTAGCCAGATTTTAAAATAAAGACTTGTGCACTTAAAAAATGCTTTTAATCATTTTAATTATCTTCGTACAAAACTTTTCATATTGAATATCACTATACTATGTTATTAAAAAAGATTAATTGGATTAATTAATCAGTTTTTAATTTCATGTTTATTTGTACATTCATATATATATATATATATATATATATATATATATATATATATATATATATATATATATATATATATATATATATATATATATATACACACACAGATAATTTAATTCTAAATATAAATATTAATAATAAATAATCATATATATGATTCCTTTTCTTTTTTGTAATACAAAAATAAATGGTGATTATTTATTATTAATATCTATATTTATAAATTCAATTATCAATTATATATTATATATAATATGCAAACTACTAATACTAATACTAATACCATACTAATACTGTGTTTGACCCCCTTTCGCCTTCAGAACTGCCTTAATTCTACGTGCCATTGATTCAACAAGGTGCTGAAAGCATTCTTTAGAAATGTTGGCCCATATTGATAGGATAGCATCTTGCAGTTGATGGGAGATTTGTGGGATGCACATCCAGGGCATGAAGCTCCCGTTCCACCACATCCCAAAGATGCTCTATTGGGTTGAGATCTGGTGACTGTGGGGGCCATTTTAGTACAGTGAACTAATTGTCATGTTCAAGAAACCAATTTGAAATGATTCGAGCTTTGTGACATGGTGCATTATCCTGCTGGAAGTAGCCATCAGAGGATGGGTACATGGTGGCCATAAAGAGATGGATATGGTCAGAAACAATGCTCAGGTAGGCCGTGGCATTTAAACGATGCCCAATTGGCACTAAGGGGCCTAAAGTGTGCCAAGAAAACATCCCCCACACCATTACACCACCACCACCAGCCTGCACAGTGGTAACAAGGCATGATGGATCCATGTTCTCATTCTGTTTACGCCAAATTCTGACTCTACCATCTGAAGTCTCAACAGAAATTGAGACTCATCAGACCAGGCAACATTTTTCCAGTCCTAAACTGTCCAATTTTGGTGAGCTCTTGCAAATTGTAGCCTGTTTTTCCTATTTGTAGTGGAGATGAGTGGTACCCGGTGGTGTCTTCTGCTGTTGTGTAGCCCATCCGCCTCAAGGTTGTGCGTTTTGTGGCTTCACAAATTAGAGTTGGGTCCGAGTCCACCTTTGTCGAGTACGAGTCAAGTCCAAGTCCTTAACAATCGAGATCGAGTCCAAGTCCGAGTCCAAAGAGGGCCGAGTCGGACTTGAGTCCGAGTCCTTAACATCCGAGTCCGAGTCGAGTCCGGCCGAGTCCACATAGATTTAAATGATTTGAAATTAACCTTTCACAAAGACCCGCCCCTCTTAGTTACTGTTGCTACGTCCGATAAGCCATTCCGCTCTCACTTCACGTTCTCACACAGTGAAAAATATATTGCGGAGCAAAGAGGATACTGACAATGTGCCAACATACAAGACAGAGCAGCCTACTTTTGGTATGAAATAAGTTAAATTATTTAAAAAAAAAATTAAAATAATTATGAAATTCAAACAATACTGTTTTGTGGTGCTTTAATGTGTAGGCCTCAGTTCAAGCAGCACATGAACTGATAATCTCTTCTAGTTATAGCACAAATTAAACATGAATGAAAATCAGAACTGCAAATATAAATCAATACACACCATTTTCAAGTTCAAGTCCACTGACTTTAATCTACTAACTGGTTTGGTTTGTCGGACAAAAATGGCAGTATAATTGGTCAGATCGGTCTAGGCTTGCCAACCGTTCCGTATAATACGGAATCGTTCCGTATTTGACACATAAAAGGCTTGTTCCGTATTGAACTGATACGGAACGCACTTTGTTCCGTATTTTTGAAAATCAATTCAGTGTAAATCCATGACAGACGCATACCTTTAATATATCTTCACAGACAGACTATGAATGAACGAAGACCCGCTGCTATAGTGGCAAATTCGGGGACTTGGCGCCCCTGCCTTGACGGGCTCTGACGTGTAATGACGTAGAGTTGGCTCATTGGTCGCACGTCAGAGGCGCCCGCACTATTGGATGTCAGTGTCCGCAGCGCAGCTTATGAGCGAGCCAGACGCTCTGCAGCATAGATATACACACGGCTGTGCAGCTGCAAATGCCTTTTACAGGCTTCAGTAAATCGAGTAAAATGAGACATTTGTAGGCTATGATAAGAAAAACTACTACATTAAAAATATATTTTTTGCACTGGAAAGAACATTCTAGAAGTCTAATTCTATTCTATTTGCACAAGGCTACAGAAAACTGATGTGTTTATATTTCTTCAAATGCAGTAAGCCGATGAGTTTTGGATGTTATATGTTGTATTTGTTTAAGTTAAAAATAAAACGTATTATAAACTAAACAAATACATGGTTCATTTTTGGCAAAATGATCATGATAGCCTTTATATATCTGAGTGGTAAAAGTCGTGTATATTGATTAAGCCTACTTTGCTATTAATTTTTTTAAAAACTTATAAAAATATAAAAAAATATATAATGCAACTTTGCCTAATAAGTTGCATTATAATGTGCTATCCACCTTATTCTTTACCCGTTCTATTTCCCATGATTCATAGCGGGTTCAACTGACTAAACGGTTTTCAACTTCCGGTTGCTAGAATGCTAGCACTTTAGTCCAGACATTAGAAAAATATCAGCCTACTACACATGCGTTTTATATTTAATATGAGCGAAATAATCATGTGACATGACACAACAAATCTTTAACTTTTAGATGGCAAAATATTTTTTAGTAATTCTATGAAATAGCCTACACTGCGCAAAACAAAAGTAATAGGCTACTAACCGGATGAAGAAGGGTCGGCCTCCACAGAACATAAAATATTATTTTTATTTTATTTTTCGTGTTCGCATATATGAGGAAAAAACTATTTTACGGACGTGATCGCTCTGCAAAGCGACTTTAAAACAAGAGACCTCAAACAGAAACCACAAAGCCTTTTTCGTTTTTTGTTAATGAATTTCGTTTTTTATTAATTGTATCTTAATTTTAATCAATGTTCCAATTGCCTGGATTTAATAAATAAGTAAATATAGTAGAAAATAGATCATCATGACACGGAGACGCCAGCGCATTACATTTCAAAACGAAAGAAAACAGACTGCTCTCTGCTTATGTAATCCTTATGAAATGTGCATTTCTCTCTAGCGCGTACAGTGAAGATCTCGAGTCAGTCAACTTCATCTTTGCAGCCGACACACTGACACAGAAGACACTTGTTTATTAATAAACAATAATGCCTCTTTGCTATATTTGACATATTCAGCAGTCGGGGTGATAGAGACTGTTGGATGTTCATGTATTGGCTGATTAGGGAGATCGTGCAGTCATGCATCAGTTATATCCTTGGAAGGTATGAAGAAAAGAAAAAAAGTTAATTTTGTTTTTATCTGTGATTTAATAAAAAATAAATGTGATCAGATCACATTTGATGAACGTTTTTTCGATTTAGTTTAGCGATGTGGGGATGAAAACAATCTGAAACACATGGCAAAAGCATAGACAAGATTAGAACCGGAAGTTGGCAACCGGAGTCGTCGTCATGGCAGCGCGCATTGTTTAGAGAAGAATAAGGTGGATAAAATGTATGAATTTTAGGGGTTATTTTTCAAAATTTTCTTCCGTGGGTGCATGTCAATCCCATATTCCCCCCCCCCCCCCCAACTCCCCCTCCCCATTCCGTATTTCCAAATCATTTTTCCGAGTCTAAAATGTCCGAGTCTGTGTCAAGTCGGAGTACAAATTCATCCAAGTGCGTGACAAGTCCGAGTTCATTCAAAATTGGACTCGAGTCCGGACTCGAGTCCGAGTCCGAGATCGAGTACCCCAACTCTATCACAAATGCTTTGCTGCATACCTCGGTTGTAACGAGTGGTTATTTCAGTCAAAGTTGCTCTTCTATCAGCTTGAATCAGTCGGCCCATTCTCCTCTGACCTCTAGCATCAACAAGGCATTTTCGCCCACAGAACTGCCGCATACTGGATGTTTTTCCCTTTTCACACCATTCTTTGTAAACCCTAGAAATGGTTGTGCGTGAAAATCCCAGTAACTGAGCAGCTTGTGAAATACTCAGACCGGCCCGTCTGGCACCAACAACCATGCCACGCTCAAAATTGCTTAAATCACCTTTCTTTCCCATTCTGACATTCAGTTTGGAGTTCAGGAGATTGTCTTGATCAGGACCACACCCCTAAATGCATTGAAGCAACTGCCATGTGATTGGTTGATTAGATAATTGCATTAATGAGAAATTGAACATGGTGTTCCTAATAATCCTTAAGGTGAGTGTATATATATATATATTATATATATATATATATATATATATATATATATATATATATATATATATATATATATATATATATATATATATCATATTATATATATATATTAATGTGCTATATTTCTATATTTCTGGAAGTAAAATAATCTCTCTTTTTTTTTTTACACAAATGAATTAAAATGCAAAATAAACATGTCTATTTCCAATAACTTGACACCACTTCCTGAATTCAACATGCTATGAGGTCATGTGATGAGGATAATGAGGTCATGTGACGAGGATAATGAGGTCATGTGACGAGGATAATGAGGTCAACATCGCCATATACTGCTGTTTGAAATATTGATTTTCATATTGCATTCTATTTCACATGCTTTTTTACACAATATCCAAGTATGTTGTACATACTGTGCAGTATGCAGTGTACACTAATATACCAGACCCTTTTGACGCTGCACATTATTAAAACTGAGTAGCTAGTACACATGAAATAGTATGCAGCAAGACTCTTCTGACAAACTGCGTATGTTGCATGAATACGCTCGTGTGTGTATATTCGTGGTTTTCTGGAACTCATATATCTAAGATGAGAGGTCTGGAGGCCACAGTACTATCTAACATGTTTAAGTGGCTTTAAGTAAGACAGATGATCCTGTGGTGCCGGTATCTATCGAGTAGATTGTTCTTCTATTCCCTAATTCTCTGTTTTCCCCCCTGAAGCGCAGTTCACACTCAGTAGTTGTCTGTCACCTCATCGCGTCTCCTAATGGAGTTACAGAGCTCCTATCAACCGTGTCCTTGTGCTCTTGATTTTAAATGACCATCATTCACCCAACATTTATGGCTTTATGCAATTACATTTTATTCTGGGGGGGGGGGAATGCTGTGTTCGGATTATTAAAGGAATAGTTCATCCAAAAATGTCATTGTAAACAGTTCCAATAAAAGGACGAAGAAGTCAGAGCGGCAAACGGTCCGAGTGATTTATTAATAATGTCCAAAATCAACAGAGACTCTCTGCCACGCACAACAAGCAAACGCACAATAATCTTTCCAAGTGGGAAAGGGTTCTCTTCCCAGGTCTCCGGGTTTGCTTATATCCCATCTCTCCGCCATTTACTGGAACTAGAGATAGAGGTTAATCATCATTTACTTGACCCACTTATTACTGCTCATCTCTGTACTCATTCTCCCAGACTTTACTACACAGTTATTATTATATTATATACTATTATATAGTTGGATTTAAGAATCATATCAGTGATTTGAAGCAATCTGATTATTTTAACAAGCGAAAATGTTGATTGCCAACCTTATGTGTTCCCTTTCGAATGGGAACTCTCACTGCGTCCTATGCAATGGGGAACGCGTGATATTTAGTTGAATATTAAATTATATGTAGACTATCGTTCAAAAGTTTGGGGTCAATACGTTATTTTTTTAAAGAAATTAATACTTTTTTTCAGAAAGGACGCATTAAATTGATCAAAAGTGACAGTAAAGACATTTATAATAATGCAAAATATTTCCTTATTTACATGAAATATTGAAAACACCTGCATGGAGATTCTTCAAAATATTTTATGATCAACAAATTAAAGAAGGTCTAAGAGTTTGGAATGACTTGTGTGTGAGTAAATAATGATTTTTTTTGTGCCAACTAATCCTTTAAACATTTCATTTAAATAAATCCCTCACATTTCTAGCAATGTTTGCAGGAGTGAACAGCTCAAAGGTTTATGGTCTATTTATAGATACTCTGATTTAGAAAGCGAATGAATACAGAATAATGTGGTTGAGCATGAAGAGTCTGAATAGAAAATCAGTTACGGTAGAACATCTGAGAACACTTTCTGAGGTTGTGTAATCAAAACCCACACGTCATCCATTCATACTGCAGATGGTGTCATCCATGTGATCAATCAGGTGACAGTTTCAGGATAATTGTGCAGAAAATACTTTGTTATGACAACAAATAACATGCTTTCAGTCACATATTAACGGATTGCTAAAATCAAGTCTGAGTGTTTATGGAGTGAAATTACTTTAAGAAAGGATTGTGACAAGTTTTCCATTTAGGATAGAAAACTAGGATAGTTTATGTAGGACACACATTGGCAATCAGGTGGTATTTTAATACAATGTTCTAAACACTTTAAACACTTGTGTGATGTTGATATTTTCTAGCAATTAACACAAATTAACATTAAATGGACTATTTCAAATGTGTACTGAGTAACAGTGTTGTTTTTTTAAGCATTTAAAATTTTAATAAAGCTGTAGGGCCTAGTTTGGGACCAAATGTTAGTTTAAGTTAATGCAAAACTTACATTTCCCATAAATTGAACTAAAATATTAGTTGGATCACTTTTTCTTCACTTTTCCTTGTTAAGAAAAAGTAATCTAATGAAAATTTTAGTTCAGTTTATGGGAAATATAAGTTTTGCAATAACTTATATTGATAAAAAAAAAAAAAATACAGTTTTGAGCTGTTTTTTAGACTGTGTATGAATCTAAACAATAGTGACAATCAACAAAAAGCTTTTTTGTGACTTCAGTAGCTTGTTTGGTGACATTCAGAGTTGATCTATTTATCTGAATAGTTTGTCAGTTGTCCTCATTGTTGAGATTCATTATGCTAATGTATGTCTACAATATTGTCAAAATATTTTCAGCAAAAAAAAAAAAATAATTAAAGCACTGCAGGATTTTATGCAGTAGTATTGTAAGTCTACAATAAACTTTGTGAAATTAACAACTCACAATATAAAATTTAATAATTTAATCAGAGATTAGACTCTGGGTTGTATCAGTGATTCAGATCACTATGATGATTATATTATCACCAATAAGTAGCCAAAATCAACAGCTTTTCTCCAGCACGTATTTGTCATAACACATGTTAAAGAGTGAATAGTCCAACTAAAGCAAACACTGATCGTCATAATGGTGACTTTAAAATGTATGTGTTAATAAAACATCAACATCTAAACATCTGTTAATTCTCCATAAGAACGTTTGTATGAAATAAATAAGTTGTTAAAAAAAACCCTCTTTAGTGCAGAAATACTTCCTTCCGTCGACATTTTAAAAGTTGAGCCCAAGCCTTCATTACTAATTCTAAATCGTCATGAATATAATAATAGTAATGAAATAATTGTATTATGTAGAGTACTGTGTATTATATCCATTATAAAAAAAAAAACAATCAGTTTGAATGTCCGCTGAGGAAAGCCATATCTTTGACTTTTTCCTTTTAAAAGCTAAGGGGATTTCCCACAACAGCGCTAAAAACAGCTTCCTTGTTTACAACCAGTCCTTTTCAATTAACTGACTCATTCTAAAAGACAGTCTTTGCCACCATCTAATGGTGTATAATGTAACTTTCACAGAAGTCCATATCACGATCACTAACGATTTCTCAATACCAAATATGGCATATTATTTATATAAAATAATATTTATTGCACAATAATGTTAAATTAGCAACAATATTCTTTATAGAAGACAATAGGAAATAAACAAAAGCAAACAATTCAGTCAAACGTACTAAAGTAGTACCAAATAAAGCTGTTCTGTGCTTGTACATGAGAGCTGAACGGCCGCTGACTGCCTGGAGTTCGATCTCCGAAAAAGTCTAAACAAATTGTAAAAGAGGTGCTATGTTTATATATGAGTCACCTATTTGAGGTCTAAAAAAACTCTTAAAACTATATTATGTGACACAACAGTACTATTTGTAAAAAATGTGGTGGATTTGCTCAACTGCCATGACAGACGCCACAAGTGGAGTGATACAAACGGTGAAACGGTTCCAGTGCTGATACTGGGGGAGTATCGCATTGCTGGAAAAGGCTCTCAACCAATCAGATTTGAGAACCAGAAAGAACGTCTTGGTTGCGTATGCAACCAACCATTCCCTGAAGGAGGGAACGGAGGATGTAGTCGACTGAACGGGATCACGCCAGGGAGCCAGTCATCTTCGAGTACTATTGAACGAGCCAATGGAATTGGCATGCGTGATTTACATCTCGAATGAACCAAATGAACAAATCTTTTTTCAAGTCATTTCATTCATTCAACGAACGAAATGAACTAAATGACTCGAAAAAAGATTCGTTCATTTTGATGAACGAGTTTGAACAGGAGAGTCACGAACGTGCATCACAGAACAGAGCAAGGCATTTGTGCTTATAAAACTTAAACTTTTTTACTTATTTTTGAATTGACCGATGGTTTCGCTAGATAAGACCCTTATTCATCGTCTGGTATCGTTTAAAGCCCTTTGAAGCTGCACTGAAACTCTCATTTGGACCTTGAACCATTTGGTTCCCATTGAAGTCCATTATATGGAGAAAAATCCTGAAATGTTTTCATCAAAAAAATTATTTATTTTCGACTGAAGAAAGAAAGACATGGACATCTTGGATGACATGGGGGTGAGTAAATTATCAGCAAAAGTTTTTTTTTTTTTTTAAATTGAACTAATCCTTTAAGGTGGGGAAGGACAGGGCTTAGGCCAGGGAAGTCACTGCTGTTCCTACAGGACCACTGAGAAAGCATTCCCTGTACATGGAAGGAAGGGACGCTGTGGAAGCCACATCCTACCCGAAGGGAGGTAACATGGAGAATACACATATGAACTGGGCGGATGACCGGACAGTACAACATATGGAATGTCACTGGGGTGGCTCCAGCATTTGACAGTAGGGAGACTTAACCGGACAGTGACAGCAGAGCACGCTTCTGCCGAGGGAAGACACGGGCTCGCCGCAGGGAGCCATACCGTGGAAGAATAAACTGTACATATGGGATCACCGTAGGGAGCGCAACATATGGACCCAGCCTAACACAGGTTCCACACTGCTTACGAGTGGTAGGCCTAACACCAGGCGTTCCGCCATGTCCGATGTCGGAGGGGTGCAGAGGAACTCAACAGGGTTCGGTTAAATTGAACTTAACTGGTGGAGCAGAAATGGCGCACGTATCCAGTTAGGAGGGGAATGGCGCAGCAAGCCGACACTTTGAACCGGGCTCACAGTGAAACTAGCTTCATGAGAAAGGAGCCCACAGGAAGCAGCGGTTAGACTATAGGTGTCGCCTAGCCCCCAACTCTAGAATATCTGTCAGCGAAGCATTCTGTGTCAACGCCTAGGCGGGAGCACACATTTATTTCAGAGGAGCTCACCACCTAAGTGGACGTGTGCATCTCAGGATTTTCACCAAGATGAAGGCAGCCACCAGTGGACCAACCTCTCTTGGAAACAGCCTTCCCTCTCTGCTGATTTCCTTAACAGACAAGAGCTGGTCTGAGGTACTAAGGCTTGCATTCTGTGCACGTATAACTGCAATGAGCGCACGGTCTGGGCAACCCTCGTGCATGTCGATGGATGCCCTGGCCTAACAGACCTGTAGCAGCGCCATGGCACGCAAGAGGAGGCTGCTTGCCAACAGGCTTTGTAAGCTCTTCCCGTTGAATGGACGAGAACTCACAGGCCTGCACAGGTGCACCTGCGTCGTGACAGACCGCTCCACTGGAGGGATAGCCTTGCAACCCTTCACCGCTCCTCCACCAAGGGCAGTGAGGTGGAAAAGCTATTCAGGCAGTTTCTGGCAGAGAAAGGTCCACAACCTGGTAAGCTCTCCATGCACTTTGGGAAAGAAAGGCACAGTGGTGGCAGGCTGAGAACCAGCGGATACCAATCCTCCAAACGAGACTGAACGGGGCATGGTGGAGGATTCCACTCGAGCCCGACAGCCTTGGCGGCCCGTTTCAACATAGCTGACATTTCTGGATCTGGCTCGGGCAACGTTACACTCCCAGAGGGAGATAACACAGCCGAGTCGTCATCTCCAGAGGCCAGCTAACCCTCCGATGCTGCTATCGACATCTTATCCTCTGGAGGAACCCCAATTGAAATTGCTGATCGGTCCATTACAGAGGAACCAGCACGTTCAACAGGAATTCCATCGGCTGCGGTGTAATGGAGTAGTGAGCCACAGGTAATCGTTACCGGGTGAGACATCCATCACTATCCTCCGATCACCCATTCCACACGGCACCCTGGAGTGGGGCATGGTAATGGGGACTCGATCTCAACACCGCGACAGTCGTATTCCTGCAATGGGAACATAAATCGTCCACAAAAGCTGCTTCAGCGTGCTGTAAGCCCAAACACATGATGCAACAATTGTGACCGTCAGAGAGGAAAAGGGAACGACCGCATCCAGAAATGCAGAGGTGGAATGACATCTTGAAAAAGTGCCGGAACACACAGGGGAATGACCGCGGCAATACTGAACAGTTAACTGAAACAGTGAAGCACTCACTTTTCTGCCCTCTAACCAGTCGTCAACACACACACAAACCTTTAGAAATTTGTTACTGTTAAAACAGCAGTTTAAACAGCTGTTAAAACAGCACCGCTGCACTCGCGATGTAGAACCACCAGCACTGCGAGAGTCTTCCTGAAGAACACTCAGAGACGATCGGCTCCGAAGCGAAAGGCAACTAGTGCGTGCATCCACTTCTGTTTTTATGCCCGCGCCACGGGGGCGGAGGATGAGATGTAAATCACGCAAGCCAATTCCATTGGCTCGTTCAATAGTACTCGGAGATGATTGGCTCCCTGGCGTGATCCTGTTCAGTCGACTACATCTGACGTTCTCGACTGAAAGGGAACTGTTGTATATAGTACATAGTATGTTTAAAAAAAATTTGTTCATACTAGGTTGATGCTAAATTACAATTATTTTTATGCAAAGAAAATGTGATTTGTGCCTGTAATCAGGGGCGCCGCAGGTGTTTCTCTGTCAGTGCTTTCAAAGAACGTCATGGACATTAAACTTGCTAAGAGACACACAAAAAATGTAATTGTATTTTATCAGAGGAACATAATTCAAAAAGATGAATATCTCTCCAAAGACTCATAAATACAATGGAAAGTCTACACAAAAAGCTGGATATGAAATTACACCAGCTTTGAGAAGAAATAGTCACGCTGTGATCTGGCTGGTGAGGAGAACATTGTATTCTCTTCTCTGATTGCCTCACAACAACTGCGAAACAGCATTATTGTTGGATTTTTTGATTTGTTTGCTTATTTGATTTGTTTTTTTTTCTTTTTCTATAGTTCCTCTGTAATCTTGACTGATACATTAACTTCTCCATCGTAACACTGATCATACTGAGGGAAAATAAATGTAATTTTGTTTCAGAAGCATGGCAGTCAACTTTACAGAGAGCAAAATCTCCAGAGGAACAGAATAAAGGTCATTCCTTTTTAGATTAAGAAGCTGAGTACACATTGTACAGGAGTCAAATGGAAAAAAAACATGTCCTTGACCTCAAAATCTGATGTATGCCTTTGCACGGCCTGTACGGATGAGGGAACAGCATGCAGTGGCAACTTGATTTAATTGTGCTCTTATAAAGGTACACACATTGATAGATTGATGTGGTTATGAACGCAATACAAATGACATTTCAGAGGTCACTCTACACGGCAAAAAAAGACAGCAAAAAAAAAAGTTTAAATGCAAAAAAGTTTACATTTTTAATTATATTAGATTGCATTATTAAGGCTCATTTCATTGTAAAATAATACTTCTTGTTTGCAAAAAATGAATTACGGTAACTTGCAGTTTACAGTAAAAATCTTTTTTTAATATTATAGTATTAACATAGTAATGTTTATTCTTATTTTTGTAATTACACTAAAAATAATATGATCTATAAATTATGACAACATATGATTTTACATCGCTTTAACTAAGTTAAGCAATTTTCAACTTTGTTAAAAGTTATACAAGATAAAGATTTAAAAAATTGTTTAAAGTCAATTTAATGTCATTTAAGTTGAAATGACTTAAACATCCAAGTTGACTGTCCTTAAAAATTTAAAGGGGGGTGAAATGCTGTTTCATGCATAGTGAGTTTTTTACACTGTTAAAGAGTTGGATTACCATGGTAAACATGGACAAAGTTTAAAAAATGAAGTTGTAAGTTTGATGGAGTATTTCTGTTCCAAAAATACTCCTTCCGGTTTGTCACAAGTTTCGGAAAGTTTTTTTCGAATACGGCCCATTGTGTCGTCAGCGTGGGCGGAATTTCCTTCTACGGGTCTTAAGGGCAATTCTCCCGGAAGGGCGCGCGCAGCTGTAGCCAGTGCATGCGAGAGTACGTCTATGCCCGTCAGAGCGCGGCTGGGCTCGGCTGCGCTGCAATAAAAAAAATGGCACCAAAAAGTGTGTTTTTGGCTGCCAGGGCAAGACAACACTGCACAAATTTCCAAAGAACCCAGAGTTAAGGGACCTGTGGATGGATTTTGTTTTTCCAGAGCAGCAACGGAGTTGTGCAAGTGTGCTTGTTTGTTCCCTTCATTTCGACGGTTATAGTTATAGGCCCAGTTCGACGCCGGATTTGCAGATCGCCTAATACTTAAAGATGGAGCAGTCCCAACGATAAAGGTTCACGGTCGTGCGTTGGAACCGCAGGCGGTGAGTAAAACTGCTTCAAATGTCTCTGTGTTGTTAACTATCGGCGTGTAAGCACAGCAAGTAAACAACATGATCACGTAAGGATGGAGCATGCAATGTATGGTGTATGTGTGTGTTTGTGTGTTTAAATACAGTTGTTTAGCTGGCCACTGTAGGTGTCAGGTTGTTTATTGTAAAACTAAATCATGTCCTCATAAACCACGAGTCTGTCTGTTTACAACACACGCAAACGCTTCGCGCCCTCCCGCCCACACGGCACGCCTCCACCCGCTCGGGTTTTTCCGGAAAGACTCGGTACAGCCTATATTTCTTTTATAAATATAATAAAACTAAAGACTTTTTGGAGATATGAAGGATGCAATACTACTCTATAGGTACTCAAGATTAACATGAGATTGAGTGAAACTGAGTGTTTCACCCCCCCTTTAAGACAGCAACTTTTTTTACAGTTATGGAAAATATATTTCATGTTGATTCCTCTCCCCATGTGTATCTTGTTCCCTTATTTCCTAGTTAAGCGTGTTTGCCCCTGTGTATTTATAAGCATTGTGTTTCACTTTATCAGTTTTGGTTGGTTTTGTTTCTGTGATCCTTGCAGTTTGTTCCTTGAGTTCTGTTTTACCAGTTTGTTTTTCTTTATTAAAAATCCTGCACTTAGATCCTCGCCTCCGCCTGCTTTCCTCAGCACGTTACACACATTCTTAAAATGTTCTCCAGAGTTCTTGCGTATTTCGTACAAGGTAAATTATGGGTTAAAAGTTACTGTTTTGTTGTAAGTCTCTCAGTCTGTGTCTTGAAAACAACTGAAAAGAGAAGAACTTTGACAAGGCTTTTGCTGCAGTCCATGTGCACTTCCCCAGTGAATACCTCCCAATTAGACATGACCCAGACCCAGGACAAGAGCATCGTTCCCTGCCCCTCTGTAAAGTCCTCTGAGACTTCATGACACGCGTGAAAACATCCATCTGTTTCTAACGCCCCAACAGTTGTGAGCCCTGACAGGAATTATGATCCAGTCCACCTGGCCCTGTGTTCAGCAGTAACCACACACCAGAAGTCATAATTTTGCACAGCTGCATGCCTCGTCAATAATTTTTAGCACTTATTTTGGCGCACGGCATTATAAAATGTGCACCACACTGCACTTTGTTGGGGAAATAGGACTTTTATCAAATGATGAGCCCTTGAAAAATGAAATACCGAAGAAGAAATAGACAAGAATGGGACTCAGAAATGAACAAAAGGTGTTTGTTGTCATGTTTATGTCACTTTTACGGTCGCTTGGGTTTTTCAGAGCCCAAAGGCAAATTATTTGATGTGTTACAGCATTAATGTGAGTCTTTTTACAAATCCCAACACATTTTTAAAGCATTTAATGTTTCTTACTCAAATATATAGATATATTTATTTAGTCTTCTTTTCCAGTACAATATTTACACATCCATTAAAATAATACATTTACTTAAAGCAACTGTTAAGACTCTGCAAAAATAAATTAGAAGAGTAAAAAAAAAAAAAAAAAAAAAAATTTCCATGGTCATCATTAACAAAGATTGTGTATCAAAAGTAATTTTAAAGCGATCCTAGTTTTATGATAATTACAGTAGCTTGCATCCCAAGCTTTGCTTACCGGCCGTTTTGTGAAATTCAAATGGTTTGCCACTCGAGTGATCACAGTTCCTGAACGTGAGAAACGCTTTTCCGTTGATAATTTCAGGATACTTCAAATGCAGCAAAAAAAGACAGCTCTCATAAATCATCTTAAAGTATTAGCATCATCCTTTCTGGAATACTACTACTAATAATAACAATAACAATAATAATAAAACTCACAGTTTCATTATTAATCACAGATGAATGTATTGCAATAGTTAGGAATTATGAAAAAAATATATTAAATAAATAATAATTACATTCCAATGAATTTAAATGATTCAGTTCAATTGAAAAGATTCTTCAATTGATTCAGAAGGGCTGGCTCAAATGATAGACTGGGATGTTCAGTGATTGTGACTTTGCTAAGTAAGATGTGTTCCTGGACAAACATCTTTGGAGTGAGAATGTGTTCTAGCTCCTTAACACTACCTTTTTGTCTTTTTGAGTTTGAGTTTCTGTGCATGAAATCCATCCATCCATCCATCATCCATCATCCATCCATCCATCCTTCCTTCTCCATCCATCCATCCATCCATCCATCCATCCATCCATCCATCCATCCTTCCATCCTTCCATCCATCATCCATCCATCAACCATCATCCATCCATCCATCCATCCTTCCATCCTTCCATCCATCATCCATCCATCAACCATCATCCATCCATCAACCATTCATCCATCCATCTGTCCATTCAATTAAATTTCTGTCCATCAATCACCCATCTAAATATCTTTAAATAATGAATCCTTCCATCCATCCATCATCTATCCATCCACAATAATAATATCCATCCATCCATCAATTCATCCATACATACATCCATACATACATATATCCATCCATCCATCCATCCATCCATCCATCCATCCATCCATCCATCCATCAAGTCATCCATCCATCTATCATCCATTCATCCATATATCCATCCACCCATACATCCATTATACATACATACATACATACATACATACATACATACATACATACATACATACACATACATACATACCATACATACATCATACATACATACATACATACATACATATATCCATCCATCCATCCATCCATCCATCAAGTCATCCATCCATCCATATATCCATCCACCCATACATCCATTTATACATACATACATACATATACCATCCATACATCCATCCATCCATCCATCCATCCATCCATCAAGTCATCCATCCATCTATCCATCCATCCATCCATCCATCCATCCATCCATCCATATATCCATCCACCCATACATCCATTTATACATACATACATACATACATATATCCATCCATCCATCCATCCATCAAGTCATCCATCCATCTATCCATCCATCCATCCATCCATCCATCCATCCATATATCCATCCACCCATACATCCATTTATACATACATACATACATACATAACATACATACATATATCCATCCATCCATCCATCAATCATCCATCCGGATATCCATCCATCAATCAGTCCATTCATTCAAATTTCTGTCCATCCATTACCCATCTAAATATCTTTATATAATGAATCCATCCATCCTTCCATCTATCCATTCACAAGCATTGTACAAGTACTTCACAAGAATGATCAAATATATCAAATATCAAAGTCACAAAAATCATTCCCACAATCCACCCAAACTGTGTGAGGAAAAAAAACAACAACTTCTCAACAGTAAAGACCTGATTAAACCTCATGACTCAACCCATAGAAACTGAATCTTCAGACCGTGACCAATCGGATGTTTTTCGATATTTTTATTTACAGTCCGAAGCGCTGCTAATAGTCTGTTATGTTCCCAGGACACGCTGTAATCGGCAAAGATGCCACCGCATCAGTTCATTTCGAGGAACTCGGTGAAAAATCTCGAGGTCAATTATCGATCCGTTGCATGTTTGTCGTCCATATCTGTAAACCATCGAGCGAATGCGCCGAAATACACCACAAACCAATTTACAGACAAATTGCCACCATCGACACAATCCCCTCAATCGCAACAGTCTGTATTCTCTCCAGATTTCAATCTCACGTTCCATCTGCGACCAGCGGCACTTGACGGAGTTAAGAGGTAATGATCACTCATTTGACCAGACCTGGAGAGGCAGGCGCACCTCCGTGGCAAATCTGCCAGATTGCATGTTGACAAACATCGACACAGGGAATAGATTTCAATCTCAATGGCTGGAACCTGAAATCCATCAAGAAGGAGATGCGTACGCCTGAGAGGAATAGCTGTGTTTGCTCTATAAGCGTGGAGGGCTCTCGAAAGGCCCGTCTGCATTTGTATTCCAGTGGCATCGCTTTCACTCTGTTGGATGCGGCTTCACGGTCGCAATTAGTTTTGTGTTTTTGATCCGAGCAAGTCTTGCTGTGTCTGTGGGGGATAGGGCAGGTTTACTCGTCTGTTATCATTACCTTAACTATTGTCGTGCAGTGACCTCCGTGACTAATGCACTGTATAGCTCAGATGTAATTAACTGCGGTCGCAAACTCAAACACTTCACGGAGAGACCGGGATGTTTAAGTGACGCGGAGGTAAAGAAAGTAAATTAGTTTTATTTATTCAGAGTATTATGGGTCATGTTTACATAAATAAACATGTTTATTGAAAAGAATAATAAAAAAAAAACGTTATAATATATGTGTTTGCTCTATAAGCGTGGAGGGCTCTCAAAAGGCCCGTCTGCATTTGTATTCCAGTGGCATAGCTTTCACTCTGTTGGATGCGGCTTCACGGTCTCTCTCTCTATATATATATATATATATATATATATATATATATATATATATATATATATATATATATATATATATATATATATATATATATAGTGATAACAAGTATTAATATGTATATATTAATATGTATTAAGTATTAATATATATATATATATATATATATATATATATATATATATATATATATATATATATATATATATATATATATATATATATATATAGTGATAACAAGTATTCATATTTCATATGCATATATTTAATACATTACATATGAAATATGATGTAACGTTTTCATCAAAAACATTTGCATATATTTAACATATTATATATTTATCTTATTTTAGTTTTTTAGTGTTATTAATATTTTGCATAGCTTAATTTTTATAAATTTTTAGTTTTACTGTTAATTTTAAAATTTGGTACAATTTTAGTAATTATGTTATGTGCTTTTGTCCTTTTATTATTATTTTGTAATATTGCTATTTAGGTTTAATTTATTTTTATTTCAGTTTAAGTTTGTATTTATTACCAGTTAATTTAGTTCTGTGAATCAACCTAAACTTATTTCAGTTTCATTTCTAATTTTTTATATTTAATCAAATTAATATTTATTTTTTATTTTACTTCAGCTTGTTTTCAAATAACAGACATATTTTTAATAGTTTTAGTTAACAATAATATTTCTGATATTTACAGTATTATATGCATTCATCATCTTATATCTTATATCTGTATTATACACAATACATACACAAAACAATATGTACATATGTATATATTCAATATCTTATATCTGTATTATATACACACAATAGATACACAAAACAATATGTACATATGTATATGATAATATCTGTATAAGATACACAATACATACACATAACAATATGTATTATGTATATGTTTACTATAATATCTGTATAAGATACACAATACATACACAAAAATACAATTCTTTCAGATGCTAAAAATAAAATGTATTATTTTTTGTGGTGGGTCAGTGAAAATATTTGCAGGGCAGATCAAATATAATCTCAGCAGAAAGAAATCCTTATTGTCGAGCTCATAAAACAGATTACAGTTTCTCTGCTGCATTTTAGCCTTGAAAAGCTTTAAAATAGAAAGTAAAAAAGATTGTGCAT
>CM070838.1:28900278-28905391 GCA_036326025.1 Chrosomus eos
CACAAAACTGACTTCACTTTCCAGCACATTTTACTCATGTTACTGCAAACTCCTATTGTACAGTTACGAGCTCTAATATGCCCCCTTTCTTTCAGGAAATCCTCTTGGAAATAATGTATACTGGCAGTTGGCAGTATAAATACATTAACTCGGGATTTAGAAATGTGTTACGTGTAGCGCAGGGGACCTGGTTTCTCGTGAGACACGGGATGAAGCATGTGAAAAGCTTCTTAAAGCAACAACGGACATGCGCTGAGCTCTTAAAGAAATGTTCTGGGTTAATTTAAACATTTATTAATGTTCGCCTTGGTGCTTGAATTTGGCAGAACATGTGTTAAAATATAGCATATGTATATATATTTTTTCAATTTTCATTTAAAGGATTAGTTAACTTTTAAAAAAACTTTTGCTGATAATTTACTCACCCCCATGTCATCCAAGATGTCCATGTCTTTCTTTCTTCAGTTGAAAAGAAATTAAGGTTTTTGATGAAAACATTCCAGGATTTTTTCTCCATATAATGGACTTCAATGGGACCCAAACGGTTCAAGGTCCAAATGACAGTTTCAGTGCAGCTTCAAAGGGCTTTAAACGATACCAGACGAAGAATAAGGGTCTTATCTAGCGAAACCATCTGTCATTTCAAAAATACATAAAAAAGTTTACGTTTTATAAGCACAAATGCTCGCCTTGCTCTGTTTTGTGATGCGCGTTCATGTGACGTCACGTAATACGCAATTACGTTGAGACTCCCCTGTTCGAACTCGTTCATCAAAATGAACGAATCTTTTTTCGAGTCATTTCGTTCATTCAAGTGGCTTTAAACGTTATACTTCAAATCACCAAATTCCCCGGCGATGCACTGAAACTGTCATTTGGACCTTGAACCGTTTGGGTCCCATTGAAGTCCATTACATGGAGAAAAATCTTGGAATGTTTTCATCAAAAACCTTAATTTCCTTTCCACTGAAGAAAGAAAGACATGGACATATTGGATGATATGGGGGTGAGTAAATTATCAGCAAAAGTGTTTTTAAAAGTAAACTAATCCTTTTACTCCACTTATCTGTTTGCGGCATTGCAGACAAGAGTAGGCCTGATTGTCAGGGTTCTGTCACTTCGGTCTGGTTTATTCTTGTTTGGTGACAAACACTCCCACGGTTTTGTCATTCATGTCTGCGTGGCGAGTTGTTTTTTCGTTTATTGTGTGTGGAGCGTGGTGTTCGGATGATTGTGTTTGTGTTCGCTGGCCATGTGCTCTTGATTTTGGTGTGAGCATGGCTTGTCATGTTTGTGCTCTCCAGTCTCCTGCCCTTTTTGTTACCTGCCTATTGTTTTATTTGCAATCCTCAAATCTGCTTTATTTGCTATCCTATTTATTCTCCTTGTGTTTGCAGTCCCGTGCAAGTTCGTCGTCATACGTACCGCTTGTGTCCAAGTCTTGTCCTGCTGTGTCCAGCCCTGCCTCTCCTGCCATTCCTGCTACTGCTGATGGTCTAAAGCAGTAGCAGGTCTAAAGCGCACGGCGCAAGTGCACTTAGTGCGTGTCCGAATCCACTTTTGCGAGTTTAACGACGGGAAAAATGGTTGGTGCTCCCGGCGCATTGTCTAAAAGGGTTGTCCCTATTCTCTTAATGAGTAATGGGTGTGTGTTTGGGCGTAATGTGCAATAAACCAATCAGATTCTCATCTCCCATTCCCTTTAAAAGCCAGTTGTGCTCGCGCCATGGCGGATTCACTATTTACACGGCGGAATTTGCAAGCGGAAAGACTGAACGGATCTGCTCGTGTGGCGAGGTTAAAACACAAGCAGACCATCTACGGGACAAAGTTCACGCTGTGGACCCCCCTATAGGCGCACATTACCAACGCGCACTTTAAATAACAAAAAAAATATTGCGCCATTGACTTTAGACCAGGTTCAGTTGGTCAATGGCTCAGTCTATTTTAGTTTCCTAAAAATAGCAACGTGCCAACAATGCGCCTGAACACACCTGGCTTTTAGACCAGCAGCAAATGGGCGCACAAATGGGCGCAAATGCATTTGCTATTTAAACAACGTGGCGCAGGACGTAAAATTGATAACTGTGTCAGGGTGAAACTAGCAAAAACACTTGCATATCATAACAAGTATCATTTTCGTTAAAGGGTTCCTAATGTGCTTTTTAAAAAAAAAACATTTTTAACTTTCTTTAGTGTGTAATGTTGCTGTTTAAGCTTGAAAAAAGTCTGCAAAGTTCCAAAACACAAAGTCCCTCCAGCGGGAGTTGTTCTCTATATCAGTGACACTGTTTCTGAACTCCCTGAAACACTTCATCTTGAGTTTTCTTCTGGGAACGAACACATCACAATATCCCTCATTTAAATAATTCCCGCTCAAGGCATTTGCAAAATAAAGGGGCGAGGCCTGGTTGAGTTGAGTTAGCATGAATGAATGAATGAATGAGGCATTTATATGTAATTTTTAGTAATGTCTCACCATGACCAAGAGACGCTGTTTTTTTTCCCCACCCTGAAGCTAAACCCCGTTTTCTCTGCCGCCTTGTTGTGTTCTCGTCATTTTTATAATGTCTGCTTTCTGAACCATGCTGGTCAGATGTAATAAATGACAGTTATATCATCACGTCTTAAATGTAAAAGAGTGAAAAGACTGTGAAACATCCTGCACAAGTTATGCTTGTGAAGGTGGTTCGTGTTGATCAGTTTGTTGACTGTTGTTGACCAATCAGAGCAGAGTAGACCAATCACAACAGACTGGGCCATCTGACCAATCAGAGCAGAGTAGACCAATCACAACAGACTGGGCCATCTGACCAATCAGAGCAGAGTAGACCAATCACAACAGACTGGGAAATAAAAAAAACATCAATCAAGTTCTTTAACAAGTATATGCTCTGCATTTTGGCTTTTAACAGTCTGAATTGTCTCAGCCCATCGACTTCCATTCAAACTGTAAATGCCATTTTTGTTTGTTTTTACTGGACACAGATGCTGTTGACAGAGCTCAAATTAAACCTGAAATGTTCCTCCTCCTCCTCCAAAAAAAAAAAAAAGTATGCTAAAAACAGTGTTTGGGTTGTGTAACGGCTAATTTTGTATAGCTGTCTGAGTAGATTAGTATGCATGTCTGAAGCTGTCTGAAAAGATATCCATTTCTGCCAACACCGTTTGAAGAAATTACAGTGGGAAATTACATCTGTTTCCCCCCTAAAATCATCATTCAGGTGTCGACAACACATATCTTGTCAAGACATGACTGAATTCACGAAAAAATTACTTATATGAGTGGAATAATGATGAGGCACATAAAGTATTGCCAATGGCTGTGTCCCAATTTAGCGGCTGCATCCTCCGAAGACGCTTTTGAAGGCCGACTGCGTCACATTTAACATTCATTAAATATGATGCAATAATAATTATAATAATGATACATTTATATAAAAAAATAACATATAAATTCACAGACCAAACTCTATTAGATGTTTAAGTTAAACTCTAAACTCGAACAGAACAATGCGACGGTTGTCTCCAATTTCGTCCGTCAAACCACACACACTCCAAAATAACCCTTGTTGACAAGGCGTGTTTACCACAATATTTAACTAATGAATTGCAGAGTGTGGAGGATATATTGCAAAAATGAGAGGCAAACACATCACATACTAAATGTCAGATGTCAGACGGCCTGCCACGACTGAGCGCGTTCAGGGAAACTGATTCGAGATTGATCCTGACGGGAGTTAAATGACACTGAGCTCTGGTGACTTGAGCAACAATTCAGAAGCCTTGAGTTTTGCCATCATCCGAGTCTACAGGGAACTCCACGCTCATGGCTGTCAATCCTGGGAATCTATAATGCTGGATATTGAACTTGGGATATTTATGACAAACTTTCAATCATTGGACGATTTCGAATTCACCAGTGTGCAGGTTTGTGATTATGTGTCAGTTACATTTTTAAAGGCCTTATTGGTTACAAAAACTTATTTAGTGAAGTTTTTCCTTATGTAGCTCAACTTGTAGAGCCTTGCACTAGTAACGCCAAGGTCACAGGTTTCCTGAACCTTCAAAATCACTGCAAATGTCAAATAAACAGACCAATATCACATTGTTGTTTTAACTGCTCACAAAGATATGAGCTTGGACCTCTGCAAGGTCTCTTTTAGACGGAGAATAACAAGGTGACCCTAATTCCCACCCCCAAACCATTAGAAATCGTCTGTGTAATGTTTGATCTGGCTGATAGCTAACACTCCTCCCATTCAGATGTCCCTGAACATGGGTTATTTGCCTTTAAAATGTAATCATGCATGTAAATGTTTCACCTCCCCATTATAACCCCGCTGAATAGCTACGGCAGTTAAATTAGGTTTTTCTCTATTAAGTACTATTACCATATCTATTTGTTCTGCACTATTGAGTACACCAAGTGTCTGTTATGTACAAACCAAACAGCTCAGAGATGAATCATGCCATACAATATTTCAAATATTTAAATATTTAACAAATATTTAAAAATCAAACTTAAATTATTTTTTATTAAGGTAAACTATTGCATAAATCATTGCATATTATTTAATCAGACAAACAAACAAACAAACAAACACAAACAAACAAACAAACAAACAAACAAACAAACAAACACAAATAATTAATATTTGCAGTTGTAAATACAAAAACAGGTATTTTAGGTAATTTAATAGTGACTAATAACCTTAGAGCTTTTTAGCGGTTTATATCTTATGTAGCATCTGGATCAATCAGACACACACAAATTATTCATTATATAATTAATAAGCCAACAAACTCACTCTCCCAACAAAGGTCTATGAAACTTCCCCCAAAACTGAAGCGAACACACTGGCACAACCCGGTGTCCTGTTACAGGACACATGAAGACTGATAAGGCCTTGTCTTGCATCCACCAAAGATCCTCTGACTCCTCTGTTCTCTCTCATCAAGACAACATCAGCAAAGATCAACTGGATTGCAAATTGCAACAAAGTGCTTAGTGCAAGTATCAAACTTAGTCTCATTAGTTGATACATTAAGTATCCTTACGCCTTTTAAAGAAGGGTGTGTTAGAACTAAACTGATGGTTTGCTCAGGTTGT
>CM070838.1:28905491-28919711 GCA_036326025.1 Chrosomus eos
CTTAGCTGGCGATGACTGAAGTGGATCCTCTGTGGAGGTGACGAGTGAACACCAAGACAGGCGATCTGGATCAGGATGACGGACAGGAGACTGGACACAGGACGATACGTTCTCAGGTGAGTAGATTGGTAAGGAGTCTGACCTAAAGCAGTGTAAACTGCAAAGAGACCAGACAAGGAGTGAAAGGTGAATGGGGCATAAAAAGGGTGTGGTGATGAGGGAGTGCAGGTGTAGTGAGTTAGTACTCTGGTGATTGTGAATGAGTGGGCGGGTGCTGGTGATTGAGTGATGATTGGGGCTGTGATGGTGTGGCTGACTCTGTGACAGGTAGCTAATTCGCATGAATTCGTATGATCTCATGGTAATTTGTAACCATTTTTATAATTTTTGGAACATTGGTGGCTAATTCGTATGAATTTGTATGATCTTAGAGTGTTGTTAGAATTTGTGAATTTGATTGGAATAGACTTTCAATTCAGACAGCAAACAGGATGCAGGATTGTACTTTGAATTTAACTTTATGAAAGTAGAATTAAATATAAAAAGAAAAAAAAATAAGTTCATATAAGTATTTCAATAATATTATAAGTACATTTATTATTATTAATTCATATTATAATACGCATTAAACTTATCAAAAATATAATTCACTATATGTATTAAATTGATTAAAACATGCATCATGGTCTATTGTTGTTGTATACTCTAAAAAATATAACAAAGACTGTTAAAGTATTTTCATTTCAATGTGTTACTTGCCTTTTCTTTGTAATTACTTGTAGAATTTACCAGCAATTTCTGAATTATTTTTTAAAATAAATCCTACATCAGTCTTTTTTTCAGTGACTGTAGTGCATATATTGTTCCGAGCATGCTACATACTCATTTATACAAATTTGCTTCATTTAAACCCAACTTTTTTTTAACCACTTCATTTGGTAGATCTCACCTCTAGTATCAGTAAATTTGCTTGGCACACACCATCATGTCAATAGGCCTATTTGCATTTCTTGCTTGATTGCCTCACACTGATTCTTAGAGAGACCCATGGAGCTGCATAAGCACGCCGTCAATGTTATTCCCTCCTTGGATTCTGCATTTTCAGACTGCTAAATCTGTATTTGTATATCTGTAGTACTTTATCGATAAATTTGTATTCATAATACAGGGTTGCCTTCTCCATTCATTATAGTGTCTGTTTGAGGACCAGCAATTTAACCAAGGACTTGATATTCCTGCAGGGAACAGAGTTAACTCAGAATATATATTTCTATTACAAATCAGCCTGGTTTATTCTCTTAGCCAGGCTTCACATAAAGTACATTGATGAATTTTATAAAAGATATACAAGCAAAAACCTGTATTGTTTTTTCATGCACTGTTCAATTTTGAGATTTTGGGCTATTTTGCTTCCATAACAATGAAAACAAAACAAAAAATAGTTCACAATTGTGAGATATAAACTCGTAATTACGAGAGAAAAAAATCTGTGAGAAAAAAAGTCAGAATCGTGAGATAAAAAGTTGCAATTAGTTTTTTTTTTCGTTTGTTATTTTGTGGCAAAAACAAGCATCCATATGAAATCTCCACAGCATACACCAAATTGTACAGTATTCTTTTTGTCTTTATTCTGAAAGTTGGAGGGGTTCATAAATCATTCTCCTGATTTAAAAAAAAAATGTCCCCCATAAATTATGGTGATATCTTTCCCCCTCTGGCTGTTGACATTATTTTCTTAATTTATGGAGTGATAAAAAGAGATATACAAAATCCCATCTGTATTTTTTTAACTCATATATGTCAATAAAATTAAACAAGAATTTCTGTTTTGGAAATGTATGCTAATTCAAGCATATTTAGATAATTTTTAAACTGTGATTAATCATCTTGGGAAGTATGACATCTATTAGTTAAAAGTTAAAATGCCTTAATTCAAGTGAACATTGTTTTCATTTTAAGTATAACATAAACACAATTAAAACTAGTATTATAATATACAATAGTGTGTATACACACACAATTGTTCAAAAGTTTGGTGTAAGTCTTATTTTTTATTTATTAGATTTTTTAATAAATTAATATTTTTATTCAGCAAGTAGCCAATGTATTAAATTGATCAAAAGTGAAACATTTATAATGTTACAAAAGATTCTATTTCAAATAAATGTTGTTATTTTCAACTTTTTATTCATCAAAGAATCCTGAAAAAAAGGTCTCACACCTTCCACAAAAATATGAAGCAGCACAACTGTTTTCAGCATTGATAATAGGAAAAGTTTCTTGAGCATTAAATCAATGATTTCTGAAGGATCATGTGACGCTGAAGACTGGAGTAATGATGCTGAAAATCAGCTTTGATCACAGGGATCAATTACATTTTACAAAAATATTTTTAATTGCAATAATATTTCACAATATTACTGTGCTTTTTTAATCAAGTAAATGCAGCCTTGAGGAGCAGAAGAAACTTCTTTCAAAAACATTGAAAAATCTTATACAGAACCAAAAAGTTTGAGCTGACATTCTAAACATGCAATTTAAAAAATATATATTTTTTAATATCTGTAGCTGCCCTGTTAAAACCACCCTTAACCTGCGCGTCACCATGAGGACAGAGAGCGTGTTGTGCCATTGTTCCTGTGGCACAGCATGCACTTCCCATAGCCATCTGTCCCGTGGTGCGTGTGAAACCCAAGAGCAGCAATCACGCTTGATTGAATCAGCTTTCGATAAGCAACACGCAGCGAGAGCGTAAAAGACGCGCCCTGATGTTATTCGATTCTTTAATAGATCAGCAAATCCCGTTATGCCACTTCTTCCGCTCATGAGGGAATTGCCATTCGCGGTTGAATCCGTGAGCGATTTGATATTTGCAGACGTGGAGACAGTTATCTGTGAATATCTGCTCCGATCAAGCCAGACTGGCGCTCTCAGCCTCACATAAAAATCAATCAGAGTTTCGGAGCGCTTCATCCATCAAACGCAGCATGATCAGACTTCTCATTAGCAGCATTATTGAACCATATTGCAATACAAGTTTGTCAAATGTCAGCAACGTTTGAATAACGCACTATTAACGCCGATTTGATCTACGATGTAATTTCATATAACACCGTGTATGAAAGAACGCTCTGCTGTTGCTGACAAGTTGGTTTCCCATGGCCGGTTATGGATGCCACATTGGCCTTGAACCCAAAACACACCAATAGACAAAAGTCTACTGGAACCCTGGATCTTATTTTCTATCTAATTTTTCTATGGATATCTAATTTGTTTGCATGCAGGGGAAGAGAGAGGGTGAACAGGAAACTTCAGCAGGAGCATTTGAGTAACCGCAGCCATAGACGGACCACCAGATGGTTGGTAAAATGGCTCAGAGAAGAACAACCTAGCAAGTCGTAGAGTAAACGTGGGTAGTGACCACCTGAGATGCAAGAGAATAAGCCAACTTTATCTCACGACCAATTCGTACGAGTGGTTAATTCATACGAATTCGCACGATTTGTCTAAATCCCAGTAGCCAAGTTTCCATCCACTTGTCAATCGAATTATCTGAAGTTGGTAAAAAAAAAAAAAAACTCATACGAATAAAGCTGGTGAAAGTGTGTTTCCATCCAACGGCTTTAAAGCGAATAAAAACCTGTGCGTAATGACGTCACATGCTATTTTGCGATCAAATTGGTATATTGAATTGATTTGAGACATTTTAAGGTGTTTCCGTTCATTTTCGCACTGAATTGCACAACATTCAAGCAAACATTTGCGAACAAAGTTTTGCAAGACAAAATGGATCGCGCCATAATAGCGTTTACATCAGCGTTTATCGCATAAGCCGTATATCCATCAAGATAAAATCCGATTAAAC
This sequence comes from Chrosomus eos, assembly GCA_036326025.1. NCBI lineage: Eukaryota > Metazoa > Chordata > Actinopteri > Cypriniformes > Leuciscidae > Chrosomus > Chrosomus eos. The sequence continues at coordinate 28,909,357 of CM070838.1, forward strand.
CGAACGTATTTCATTTGATTCAATATTCATGAAATTCAATCGAATTTTACTGTTTCCATGAGGCATTTTTCATTTGATATCACTTAATTTGGATAAAAAAGTGTGGATGAAAACATACTGAGTGATGGGTAGGTTTAGGGGCGGGGTCAGGGGTAGGTCATTCGTACGAATTCATACGAATTGGGCAATTCGCAAAATATATACGATTTAGCAAAAATCGTACAAATTCGTACGAGTGAGGTCGCATGAATTCGTACGAATTAGCCACCTCGTAAAATTCGTACGAATTGCCATGAGATCTGGTTGAATAATCTACGAGTGGAATTTGCTGAGCACAAGCTGCACTTTTACTTATTTGAATATAATTTATTTTGAATGAGCAATCTGGTTCCCTTTATCGAAAAAGGGAACTTCGAGATGCGTCGAACGACACGGTGGGAACGCCTCTTGCGTGATTGCGTCTGAAGCATCTATGCCAACTAGTCCAATGGAATGAGAGAATGAGCGTCACGGGCGGGTGACGTCATGAACCAGGAAAGGATAAGAGCACTTCCGCTGCTCGCCGGCATTTAGCTTCTGTTGCCTCAGCAAGCGATCTGTGTCAAACTGTCTCTGTCTATTTATTGTTGTCTGTTACAATATTGTCGGAAACGTTATGGCGAAACAAATGTACAAACAGTGTGTTCCTCCCTGCCCGCGTTTATTTAAACGGGTGGGGACACACACAGCTTTGTGTCATTTTGTTTGAGAGTAATAGCATGTTGAGTGCTAACATTGTGAAAGTGAAACTACCAGTTTTGCATGCTCTGCTCTCGCCTGTCACTATGATAGTGGCAGGCTCGCGATTCTCACGGGATGCAGGACCCGCGTTTGCCGAGGCGGCGCGGAGAATGCATTCCTGGGGATCGCAAAAGGATCTTTTGGAGGGGTGGGAGAACGGTCCGAGGGCCTTTTCTTCTTCCTTGCCCGGAAGATCCAGCTCTATCTCCCCGGTGTTGAAAGCACGCTCTGCGGTTTCTTCCGCTCAGGGAGAGAGAGCCCTTTTTCCTTCATATTCTTCCTCCGAGGAGGTTTGTGTTTGAGAATGTTGAAAGTGAAAGCAAGCACACACACTGTTGAATTAGATTCGCCATCTATTTTTCCAGTATATGATGAACTGGTGGAGGTTTTGTCCCGTGCTGTTAGTAAATTAAATATTTAATGGCCAGCTGAGAAAAAGGAACGCTCGTCCTAAGAAACTTGACGAGCGTTTTCTTATTTCTATCACATTATCTCCACCACGAGGCTTCCATTTTTTCCCTGATTTACACACTGAATATTTAAATTATGGAATAAACCGTATTTATCACTACTTTCAGCCCTCGTGTTAAATGTTTATTCAAGATTAGAGGGTTGAAAGATTACGGTTATGATATGATGCCCCAGGCTGAACAGAAATAAAAATAGGAAAATGCTATTTTTTCACCTGGTCCAGTATCATAATTTAAGCCTCTGCTTTGCTCATAAGCCTATACTAAAGAATCTCGCGTTTGCCGAGGCAGCGTGTAGGTTTAATGTTGTAATCAGAATCTAGCTCGGATCTCGCGTTTGCCGAGGCACCGCTTAGATTTCGAGTGTATTTTGCAAAAATAAGATTCTGTGGCTGGGATCTCGCGTTTGCCGAGGCAGCGCGTAGGTTTAAGCAGAACTACTTTGGTTTTATGGGTAAAGCTTATACGGCAGCAGGTCAGCTGGAGAATGTTTATAGAAATCTATATTATAATGCTCCAGGCTTATCAGGCCGATCTGCTGGGGTTCTGGATATAGCGAAATTTGAGCCTTCGGGTCTCTTCGGCGACGCATTCCATGCGGTCGTTGTTAGGTGATACAAGATATATATATACATATAAAAATATATATATAATAAGGTTTCTCCCTCGCTGTGTCCAGCCCCCCTGGGGCTGCTGGGCGTGAGCAGCCCCCAGCCGTCGAGTTCATCATATTATGTGCACAGAAAGAGAGTGCTGCGTCTCGTGTTCCTCCATGTAGATACTGGAGACAGACGCAACCCTCTCAACCGAAGTCGTCTAAGCCTAAGCCGGATCTGAGGACCGTTCTTCAGGCGAAGAAAATTTCGGTTCAAGGGTCTTAACGTTTAGGCGTCAGGCCTGTGAGGACAGCCCCGACCGAAGTAGAGTGGTGTACACCTCATTTTACGGTGCCCGTTCCATTTCGGGGTCCTCACGAGACCCTCCTGCCAACCCTGCCACCTCCGGTGCTTCAGGGCGCAGCGGTCTCCAGCGAGTCGCTGATGCTATGCTGCGGTACAGCATTGGTTTCGCGCCCTCTGAGGGGGCTTTTGAGTAGTCAGGTCAGGTAGTTCCTGCCATTGTTTCAGGCTCCAGATTTGGCTCCCTCAGTAACACCAGAGACCAGCCTCGAGGGGCTGGTTCCCTTAGTAAATTTTCTGGCAGCGTGGATGCTTCTGCCGAATATTTCTCATTGGGTCCTGCAGTTTGTAGAGAAGGGATACAGAATCCAGTTTGGCTCTCGTCCTCCTCATTACAGCGGGGTGCTGCCCACAGTGGTGCATCCCGAGCAGGCTCTGGTAATGGGACAAGAAGTAAAGGCCCTGTTAGCAAAGAAGCTATAGAACAGGTGTACTCACCCGTCAGAGAGTCGGGTTTTTACAGCCATTATTTCATTGTTCCAAAAAAGGATGGAGGGTTGCGTCCCTTTTAGATCTTCGCCTGTTTATTCGGTCAGTTCAGAAACTAAAGTTCAAGTTAGCTGACCCTCAAACAGATCGTGACCCAAATCAGATCCGAGGACTGGTTCGTCACGATAGATCTAAAGGATGCATACTTCCATATCTCCATCCTCCCTCAGCACAGGAAGTTCCTAAGGTTTTCTTTCAGGGGCAAAGAATACCAATATCGGGTTCTTCCTTTCGGCCTAGCTTTGTCACCCCGCACGTTCACGAAATGCATGGATGCAGCTTTAGCCCCTCTCAGGCTTCAGGGCATACGCATTCTGAATTATATCGACTGGCTGATTCTAGCGGAATCAGAGCAGTTTGCGGTTCGGCACTGAGGTGTCGTTCTCGCTCATATAGAGATGTTGGGGTTGAGGCTCAATGCCAAGAAGAGTGTACTTTCTCCAGTACAGAGAACCCACTTTCCTTGGTGTGGTATGGGATTTATTATCCTAACAGCCACAGAAGAGCTGAGGCTAGGCCAGTCACGCACTGTAAAACAGTTCGAGAGACTGTTGGGTCTACTGGCAGCAGCGTCCAACGGAATTCCTTTTGGCATGCTGTACATGAGACCTTTACAGTGCTGGCTCAGGACCAGAAGGTTCTCCCCGAGGGGAAACCCACTTTGCATATCAAGGCACGCGGCGATGCTTTCGTGCCTTAGTTATATGTAAATTCTGGTTCTTAACCCAGGGTCCGGTGTTGGGAGCTCTTTGCCATCGAGTAGTGATCTCGACAGATGCTTCTCTCACCGGCTGGGGAGCGGTAATGGAAGGCCGCTCGGTTCAGGGTCTGTGGAAAAGCCATCATCTTTCTTGGCACATAAATTACCTGGAGATGATGGCCGTCTTCAATGCGTTGAGACATTTCCTTCCGGACCTAAGAGGCCATCATGTGCTCGTTCGAACAGACAACACAGGAGTGGTCTCTTATCTGAACCGCCAGGGGGGTCTGCGCTCGCGTCCGCTTTGCAAACTGGCGCACCAGATCCTCCTGTGGTCTCTGGGGAAGGTACTCTCTCTGAGGGCAGTGTATATTCCTGGGGACCAGAATATAGGAGCAGACATCCTGTCGAGGCAGGAGCTGAGGCCAGGGGATTGGAGACTCCACCCCGAGGCGGTGGAGAAAATCTGGGAGGCATATGGTCAGGCAGAGGTGGATCTGTTCGCGTCTCAGAACACGACGCACTGTCCTCTCTGGTATTCTCTGACGCACCCAGCCCCCCTGGGGCTGGACGCCATGGTGCAGACGTGGCCGAGGCTACGTCTGTACGCCTTTCCCCCTGTTGCTCTGCTCCCAGGAGTTCTGGAGAGGGTCCGTCGGTATGGAATAAGCCTACTGCTAGTAGCACCACGCTGGCCAAGTCGGATCTGGTTTGCGGACCTGATCCTTCTGCTAGACGGGCCTCCATTGGAGATCCCTTTGAGGAGGGACCTTCTGTCTCAGGCCGGGGGCACAATATTTCACCCTCGACCAGACATGTGGAATCTTTGGGTTTGGCCTCTGAGGGGGCCCAACTTATAGATAGTGGTCTTTCAGCTGAGGCTGTTGAGACCATCCTAAGCTCCAGAGCTCCAGCTACGAGGAAACTGTATGCGCTTAAATGGAGAGTTTTCTCCTTATGGTGTCACCGACATCAGTGGGATCCGGTTAATTGTTCTGTCAACACAGTAATCGAGTTCCTGCAGGAGCGCTTTGTGTCAGGTCTATGTCCTTCCACACTAAAAGTTTACGTGGCAGCCATTGCGGCTTACCATACCATGGTGGGAGGTATATCTTTGGGTCGAGACCCCCTGATTACACGTTTCCTTCGTGGCACTTTGAGGCTGAGGCCTGCAATTCGCACTAAGGTGCCAGCTTGGGATTTGACTGTAGTTCTAGTAGGCCTGTCTAGGGCTCCATTCGAGCCCTTAGATTCGGTCTCAGAAAAGTTCCTTACTTTCAAGACTATCTTTCTGCTAGCTATTTCGTCCCTAAAGAGAGTTGGTGACCTTCAGGCTCTTTCGGTCTCCCCCACCTGCCTTGAATTTGCACCGGGGATGGTCAAGGCGTTCCTATATCCAAAACAGGGATACGTCCCTAAGGTTCCAACCTTGACTCCGAGGCCTATTGTGCTGCAGGCTTTCTGTCCTCCTCCTTTTGCAACTGCGGACCAGGAAAGACTGCACCTTTTGTGTCCAGTGCGAGCACTGGACACTTATGTACGGCGGACTTCCTCAATCAGAAAGTCCGACCAATTACTGATTTGCTTTGGATCACCTAAGAAAGGTCTTCCTGCTTCAAAACAGACAGTCAGTAAGTGGATAGTCGAGGCTATTTCACTGGCATACGAGTACTCGGGCCAGCCTTGTCCTTTGGTGGTCCGAGCTCACTCGACCAGGAGTATGGTGGCTTCTAAAGCCATATTGCAGGGGGTATCTCTTCAAGATGTTTGTGATGCGGCGGGCTGGTCCTCTCCGCTCACATTCGTGAGATTTTACAGTTTGGACCTGGATGCTGCCCCAGGTTCTCAGGTGCTGAGTGCTTAGATCAACAGACTGACACTCAGGTACTTGTAATTATGGCGGGTTGGGTATTCTCGTTCCCACCGTGTCGTTCGACGCATCTCGAAGTTCCCTTTTTCGATAAAGGGAACGTCTCAGGTTACTATTGTAACCATAGTTCCCTGAGAAACAGGGAACGAGACGATGCGTCCCCCTGCCATACTTCCTGCGTCCCTGCGATCGGCTTGCTTCGGCAACTGTCTAAGCTAAATGCCGGCGAGCAGCGGAAGTGCTCTTATCCTTTCCTGGTTCATGACGTCACCCGCCCGTGACGCTCATTCTCTCATTCCATTGGACTAGTTGGCATAGATGCTTCAGACGCAATCACGCAAGAGGCGTTCCCACCGTGTCGTTCGACGCATCGTCTCGTTCCCTGTTTCTCAGGGAACTATGGTTACAATAGTAACCTGAGACGTTTCAATCGCCTGATCCACAATGATGCAAAAAACTTAAAATCGCTGCTGAACGCAGTCTGCATGGTGTAGCTCTAAAAATGGTCGATTTGAAGTGTAAAGTTCACTCCACATTTGATCTAGACACTTGAATCCCTTTGTGAAAAAGAGGCATACTTTTAAAATAAAAAAAACTATAAACCAAAATTATGTATTTTAAAAGCTTATACTTGCGTGCAAACTGGATGTAATCCTGAACCGGACTAAGGAAAACATTAAAGGTGCAGTAAGCAATTTTTGAGAAACACTGTTGATATTACTGTACCCACCAACCCAATCTCACGGCAGTACAACCTCACTAGTAGGAATTTGTACGATTTTTGCTAAACCGTACATATCTTACGAGTTGCCCAATTCGTATGAATTTGTACGAATGACCTACCCCTGACCCCGCCCCTAAACCTACCCATCAGTGTGGTTTAGACAAATCATACGAATTTGCACGAATTAGCCACCTTTTACTCACTCGTACGAATTCATACGAATCGGTCATGAGATATCGTTGTACCTACTGAAAAAGTTAACACTTCAATCTTGATAGCTCCGCCCCCAAATTCACAAATACAATATGCAACACAGGCACCTCCTCCCCCCTAATGAGTGGACACGCCCCTTACTGCTGATTGGCTACAAGTGTGTTTTGATGCTCCCGATCCACTTTCAACAGCGTTACTCAGAAATCGCTTACTGCACCTTTAAATGAAAATGTAATATAGTTTAAATTTATATTTAAATAAATAAAACATTTTAAATTTAAAGCTAAACTTTAGAGTACTTTTTTGGCCGACTTCAGTACGTATTTTGTCAATCGATTAAAAAACGAACGAATTAATCGCGATTAGTCGCAACTAATATTAAAGTTTTTAACAAACAAAATTCTGACTTTACAACTTGCAATTACGTTAAAATGTACTTTAAAGTAAAACGTTTAATTTGAAATTGTTACAGGTCACTTTTTACAAAGTGTGCATAAGTAACAAAGTCATGAAAGTGGCTCTCTTTAAGTACACTAAAGTGGAATTTTATTTCATTAATATTATATTATCTGCAAATACAGTTGTTTAAAGTACACTTAAAATATACGATTTGCGTATACACTACCAGTGCAAATTCAACACAATTAAGCGCACTTCTTTTTCACAAGGGTCAGTTCTAAGTGTGATTTTAGCACTGAAATACCATATACTAACTTTTTTATTTCAGTAAATTCTCCACCGCTGGGTTTTAACTAATGTGAGTTTTATAGAGACCATCAAAACAAGCCGGAGACGCATCAGAATCCCTATGAGGCATGATGGAGACCCACAGAATCTCTTAACAGCCTTTCATGATGGAGTCATTGATCATAATGAAAAATGAGAGCGAAAGAGAGTGAGATTGCTCATTTTTTCACGATGGATCAAGAGGTTATAGAGGCCGAGCAGACAGAAGAAAATATGACTAAACTATTTGAAAATACCTCTGCGTATTTGCAAAGATTTATGGTCGTGTGACGGTCGTAAATTTGAGGGGACAGTCAATCTGTGAACAAACAAATACGCTTTGGCTGAAGTGGCTGTTCGGAGTCCATTAACCCCATGGTATTGACATGTTTACAGTCGGGCATAACAAATCTTTGCCACAGAGAGAACACTTTATATTATGGATGCATATTTCATCTTTATAAGCGTGGGATGTACAGTTGCATTAATAAACTGTTGTTCATATTAAAGGGGATTGATCTATGGAGGCCACGTTCTGGATTTTGGATTTCAATTTAAAACAATGTCTTTCCTATGTTTTTTTTTTTTTTGGGAATGCACTGCATCCAGACACTGGGAAATTATTGATAGCTTGTCATTGAGAATAATTGGTCAATTTATCAGGTGCGATATCAGATAAAAACCATTCGACAAGTACAAGTAAGGAGTGTAATTTGTGCTACGCGTCACTATTTTATGTCTCTCATTCTCATTCTCATATTTTACCACACTATCAAAATACAAAAAAATGGCAAAACTCCTGATTCAATACAAGTTAAGCTCAAATGACAGCATTTGTGTCAATGTTGATTACTACAAAAACTAAATTTGACTCTAGGTTACACTTATGAACGTGGATGAAGCCCGTTTTTGTAAAGCTTATGTGCACTTCCATTAACTTGGAATAAACTTGTGTATATTTATGCTTTTTATTTTTTGTCATGGCAAACTACACAGAAAAGTTTGGGGGTTTTGCACGCTAAAATAATGTTTACATGCATATCAATCACAAATTGTGGTTATACTGTTGAAAGGGTGAGTTTTTTAACATTAAGAAATTACATATTATAAGTAAGTTTTGGATTTTTGCATTTGAATTCCATATAAAATATACATTAAATATTACAAATTATAAATGTAATACTATGAATTTGTCATACTGAGATAAATTCAACATGTAATATTTATGTAATAGTACTAATGAACTGAATGCGTTTTAAACACAATAAAACAGTTAAAAAATGTAATCATCATATTAAAGTTTCAATTTCATACATGTTAACTAATTTAATATTGCTTGTTCCACAGGTAGCCATATTTAAACCATGGTCATACTTTAACTGAATAAATGTAATTGTTTAAAAATATCATTATGCAAATAAAACAAATAGATGCAAATACTATAAACTATTCCATGATTTTTTTCGATTATAGAAATCTTACCCGTTTCATTTAGCTGTACATTACTGACAAATATGCATCACATAAAGTTTAAGTTTATGCCTTTTTGCTTTTACATGTTGTTTCCAAATACATTTTATTTTGAACAGGCTTTTTTTTTTCTCCAAACCATTTTATTGTATGAATAAATGTATGAATATGAATTGTACAGTATGAATACTTCCATTGCAAGTGCCTCACTGTAACCCAGATTTCCACAAAAAAAATTGTTTTTATGGCAATCAACATTATACCACAAATGCTGTCTGAGGTTAATGCACTTAATTTGGAATGTTATTTTATGTGATAATTATATTTTTTTATATAATATTCCAGGTTTTTCTAAATTTTTCCAAATGGTTTTCTGTGTTCATTTTCTTTTACAGTTCCCCAACCTCTCCATCTGCTTGATTGCAAAAGTGTAAATTTAATTTTGTTGGCCCATTTTCCCGCATTTGAATTTATTGGCCTTCTTTATGGTCTAATGGACTATTGTTTTCTTAATTTTTAACGAGCACCAGTACATCAAAGGCATAGCCTGTCCGTTACTGGCCAGGTTTGACAAGCTCGTTTAAAGCGCCTCAACGAGCGGATATCAGGATGTTGTGCTTTGAAGACATAAAAAGCATAATGACCAACCGCATGCTTTTAACTCTTCAGCCAAAACCACTGAGTACCATCCACTCACTGTCATACACATGCACAGTACGTTGAAAGGAAAGTGTTTGAGGAAACTGATCTCTTTTTGCTGCGAACATTAAAGCAAGGACACCAATCAATCAAATTACAACTACTAAAATGAATGAGTTTTGAAAGCAGAAGATCCAAGATGAACCAATCAAGAGTCAATCAAAAACGCTTAACTTGAATTTGAGGATGTATTTTGACATGTAATTACAGCAATGAGTTTCATTTAATTTCAGCTTTATGGAAAATAAAATAAAACTCTTAATTTCATTGTGCAATATCTGTTTTCTCTGTAGATGATGGTAAGTTGAACACAGACACAATTTATTAAGAGCGATAAAAACTCTCCAAATGACTGTAACTGCAGCATATGCATGGCGTATCTGGGGGCTCGTCCGGGATATTCATTTACGCATTTTCTAAAAGAAAATGTAATAAAAATACAAACATTAATTCTCAAATATAGTCTAAACCTCAAATTGTATTACAATTATGAGTTGATTTATTAGACCTGAAAAATTACTCAAAGAACTACAACACTAATTCTCGAAACATGCCATCAACAGTGCCATAAAGCATCAACAACAACAAAATTGCATTGTAAAATATTTGATATAAACAGACATTGTCAAATGTGAAAATGTATTTCGAGGGGCAAGAAAAAGCTTTCCTAATCTTAACATACATTTTGGGTAAATGCAAAAAAGATAAAATAACTGTTTTCTATATATATTTTTTATTATGAGAATGTTCAACAGAATGGCACACTTGCAGAAGTGTGCAAGTTTTTCTGACCTTATAAGTACTAAGAATTATGGGAATTTAGGTGTTATTTAATAACCTATTACATCAGTGGTTCGGTCTCCAAATCAGACTGAAAAAAACCCAAACAGGAATGAGACCAGCAGAGAAAGTATCGAACCGTTGAATTTCTCCATCTCTTATTACATGCTTCAGAGCTGCAGCAAAAACCCACCAACCTCCTTTGAAATAAAGCCCTGGAAGACGGATGCTCAATCAAGTGTGTGTCCAAGGAAAGACAAGGTGACTAATACTGAGATGGGAACGGAGTCCTTTTGTGGAAGAAGAGACTTATCTGTGCAGCCGAGGGCTGAGATTGGCACTGCTATTGTCACTGGGGATTTAACTCAACTGGCTATAACTGCTTTTATCTCAGCCCACTAAAATTCTTCTTTAGGGTTAAGAACACGATGGCTGAGAAGGTCTCCAATGTGGGTCTTATGTAAGTCGAAAGTTC
>CM070838.1:28919811-28933608 GCA_036326025.1 Chrosomus eos
TGCTAAAGCGATCATCACTAGCACAATTTTTCATACATAAAGATACGAAAGAAATATTGGTAATTTGGAAATTACGGTACTTTTACTAGAGTAATATTTTATTAGGGTATCGGTATTACTCAAGTAGGCCTACGTTATGAATTTGACCCTAAGTATTACATTTCCAAATGTCGGCTAACTCTTTCTGCATTTGTGATCAGATTTTCAAAAACTTTTCAGCCAGTTATTATGTTAAGGCAGTAGAAACACCTATTAGCAACCAACAGTACAGCGACCTAGCGCTTAAATCAGTGTGATTGTGGACCTACAGCACCATCCTAATATCATGGAACTTCATAAGTTACCAATTTGGAGCCCTTTCAATACTGTAGTTAACTTCACAAACCACACAAATTGTAATCTGCACGGGAGACTCCACTTATTTAGGCTTTAGCATGTTGCTAAGCTAACAAGCCTATAATACATAACACATTGAATGACTGTTTTTTTAGAATTAGGAGGCTTGTCCGCCATCTTAGATTTTTTTTCCCACTCAGATTGCCACGGAAACAAAGTATCTTAGAGGCTAAACAAGATATATTAGAAGATGCCTACGTTTTTGAACAGCCTTTATTTGCGTCAATGCTTCTGTAGACATCTAGGTTTTGGAAAGGAGCTGTAAAATAAAAACATAGCAACATATGTTGAAACAGTATCTGACGCACAACAGCATATGCTCTAGTGAGACTATTCGTTTGTGAGGGGTTTGTTGACAATTACTGCAGAAAATGAAACTTATGCATAGAAAATTTGAGATAAGTGCTGTTTATATAAGGCATTGAAGAGGAAATCAATAGATTGTTTTGCTTTCCACAAAAACAAAAAAAAACAAAAAAAAACTCTACCTTTCAACCTTCTTCCTTGATAGCTCCAACTCTTTGTTGTAAGTCAGCAGTGGCGTAGAAAAGGCTCTTTTTTTCAGAGAGATCTGTATATCAAAAGACAGCAAAGACAGCCATGAGGGAAAAAAGGATACAGCGTAAACATCCCAGCCATGAGCAAACAGACAAAATGGAAGCGATGATAACCACAAAACACAAACGTAAAAAGGAAATTAAAATGGGATTTACTGCGGCAAGTCGCTACATGTTGCAGTCTCCACTTTTATTGTCACTTCTCAAATTTATACATTTCATTCTACGTGTGTTCGTCCTTTCTCAATTACTTCTTGTTTGCTCAGCAAAGCTTGAATTTAAAATGAACTGAATAAATTGGGTTGGTGGTTATAAGACGGTGTGGGATGTGTTTGGATGAGGAACAGCTTGAAAAAGAAATGACTAAATGGTTTTCATTTCCTTTCAATGTGCATATCTTGTCTCATCTTTGCAGATTTCCCACACTTTTCTTGAAATTCAGAGGAAAACAACACGGATAGACATGAAACTTCAAGATTCAGTACTTAAGAGGCAAAATGAACGGGCTGTTTATAAGAACGGACATAATCTGTTCTAAAAGACAAGAGATGGATGCAGAAAGTGCTAAAAGGAGAAAGCAATTTGAGCTTGTCATGCTAATGGTGTAGTGCATTCACAATGAGTGAAATGTCCATTCAGAAGGACTTCTTGGTACTCAAACCTACAACCATGACATAAATTAGAGGGTAATCACGCAATCTGTCCATTACCACCTACATTCTACAAAGCAACTGCAGTGAAACGTTTTTAAAAAGGTAAGATGAACACTGTTCCACTTGACAGCTGTCGTCAAAAACTTCTTAAATGGGCATGTTGACGCAACACTTCAAGGTTACAAAATTACTGTCTTCAGGGCGTTTGAAACCTGTGGTCAATACCACCCTGGAAACACTATTGTGGATGTTTCTCTCAGAGAAGACACAACATACAATCACATAAATCAATAATCAATAACCAAAGCCCTCAAGACTTTTTGATGTCACTGAAATTTTTTTCCGCACATATTGACACCTTTGTTGCAATATTTGTACAAAATTGTCTGATCTGCGATTCTGCATATTACATTTCTATGTTTACTGTGTACTTCTTTGTCTTGTAATTACATGTGTAACTTATGTTTTTTGTACCTCAACGCTTTTTATCTTGGCCAGGTCACCATTGTAAATGAGAAAGTGTTCTCTATGTGCTCACCTGGTTAAATAAAGGTTAAATGAAAATTAATAAGATTAATAAGTTTAGGACATGTTGCAGGCAGGACTCGACCTGAAAAGCCCATATGTGCACCAAAGCTCGATGTGTCAGACCCTTGTGGATTAACCACTACAAATCAGGAGAAGCCAAAAACTCATTTAATGTATGAATTGAATTCTGTTAGATAACACCGTATCTTTTAATAGATGTTCCACAAACTTTTGACAACTAGAAACTGTACATTGAGCAATATAACTAATCTTTTTTTTTTTTTTTAAACCTAGCAAACTTTTTTTGTAAAAGGTTTTGCTTAAAAAGAGTTGTGCTATATTTCTTTAAAATATATGACGCATGCTTTGATATTCCATTATATTATGTGAAGACATTCATGCATTTTTAAGTGCGGCTTACGTCTCCAAATACTTTATGGGGCCACTGTGTATCTTCAGGCTTGCTTGTATTTAATCTGCTTTTCGAGCTTGCTGAAACATCAATTGACTTATGAGTCTGATCAACCTCCAGATGGATCTATTTGAAATTCATACACAATCTAAAAATACTTCTCCATGCGTCATTCTGAACTCTCTGTGGTCTGGCATCAGAAGACAGATGCAGATATAAAGTTTCCCCTCTGAAGACTCGTAGAAGAGCTGCCCTGCCTATATAAAATTAATCGGTTTTTGAATCTCTTCTTGTTGCACCATTCATATCTACAGTAATATCCATGTCATTGCAAGTTGTGTGTGATGAGCATCAGTCTGACTTTATAGTGTACAACAGATGACTGTATCACCACATAATCGAGCATCTGACAGCATTGCAACTGTATACATGTGAGCATCATAGGTTTCACTTTATTTTGATGGTCCCTTTAAACACATTCTGTTGACTAAGTATAGTTGCACTTAAATGTCTACTAACTCTCATTAGAGTGTTAGTAGAGTGTTAGTAGACTGGAAGTACATGTCAACTTATTCTAACCCTACCAAAGTTACTTAGTTATAGTCAGTGAAATGTCTGTTGGAGGACTAGACAGAGGGCTAAAGAGTTAGCAGATATTAATCAAACAGTCTACTAATACTCTAATAAGAGTTAGTTGACAAGTAGTTGCAAAGTTACTTAGTCAACAAAATGTTCAAAAGAGACCATCAAAATAAAGTATTACATATATTACGTTTCGCCAAATTAATGGGCAATTTGAATTAATTTGCATAATCTTGTTCCTGCGTTTTCGTAGAGTCTGGTTACGCCCCACTGACATCCCGAAACTCCAATAGACTGCTTATTACTAATGCTTTCAAGCTACATCCACAAAACTCAGCACAGACCTTTAGACTGTTTTGATATAGTGAGTTTAAAAAAAATAAATATCATATAAGGCTGATGATCATACATGCCAACCCACCCGATTTTTCCGGGAGACTCCCGAATTTCAAAGCCCCTCCCGAAAATCTCCCGGACCGACCTTTCTCCCGAATTTCTCCCGAATTTCTCCCGATTTCCGAGTGCGGGTGCGAGAGAGACACCCAGCCGACGAGGTGTCATTGGTTGTTGCTAAATCTTACCCAGAAACAATAGTGCTATTTTCTGATTGGCTAACAACACCAGACGAACAACACCATACGCGTTTGATTCCTGCTGGTTCCACAGTGAGAGCGGCGCGGCCAGAGTTTTGGGCGCTGTGGCATAAATATATTACAAATACTTTTTCAGCGTGAGAAATACAGTGTGTGGCGGGAGAGCGTGACAAAAGACCGAAATGAGTGACTATCACGCTCAATGCGTGACACTTGAGACTGAGAGCCCTGCTGATGTGTGATGAAAGCACAAGCAGAAACACGGATAAAGTATGTATTTTGTATTTACACTTCTCTTGTAAGTAATTCGTGGCTGCTGTCAGTGAAAATTGCTCTCCATTATACTAATATATATATATATATATAATATATATATATATATATATATATATATATATATATATATATATATATATATACAAAAAAAATTTGCGTTTCTGATATATGATTTCCATGATTTCTCACTCGGTGAGTTGCACAGTTTTGAAAAACGAACGTTAAGGGTTGTTTTAAGGACATGTTTGAGTATGCCCATAGACAGCCACTCTGAAGCGTTCAGAGGCGATTTTAAAATAGTCAAAAAGACGAGACAGGACCCATCGTCAACATTTCTGTGTCCACCACTCTAGTTCATCCAAAACAAACTAGAAAATAGACTCAAAGTGCTAAATACCGGAATTATCCTTTATTGCTAGGCTACCTCCGGTTGAGTGGCCTGACTTCTACACCTATCTGATAGAGAAACCGAGCGTAAAGAGAAACTGAGGGCATGTAAATCTTTAGATGTCTATAACTATGTGATGAATGGTCACGTACAGGACATGTGTGGTACGATCCGCAGTGCTGCCTAGCCAGCGCCAAGAAGACGACAATGTAAAGAGTGACATTACGGTGCAATTTTAATGATGTGAATATTTTCTAGAAATAAAAATTCCAGATGCAGCATATTCATTTTTCATTGTTTCTTGCACCCAACAACACAAGATGACATTTAATAATAATAATAATAATTTAAGCTCCTTATTATGTAGCCAAATCTGTGCTGGTTTGTATTGGCCGCCTGCAGTTTTCACTTTGTTTTGCCTCCAGCTAGCGTCGTGACGTAACTGTGACGTCGGCCCGAAATTGGTCTATAGCACCCTCAATTAGCAATGACCTTTTAAAATCTTTTCTTAAAAACATAAATGTTAAATACAAATACAACTAATGTAACTAAGCTGCTCTGTCTTCCAATCCACCAATGGAGTTCTTAGTCTGAAAAAGCCTGAAGATTTAGTCCTGGCACTCGAGCGATGTGATACACACATTTTACTTTATAGTTGCTTTTCCAGTTCTACTGTTTATTCAAAAATACAATTAAAACTTGATAAATTCTTAAAAAAAAATGAAAACCCTAACAGGTAGCTTGATATAATAGTTTATTATCTCTTAATAATTTAACTGAAAGTTAATTTAACTTTACATTTTTCTAAAATAAAGTTTATTTTATTTTATAAAACCTACATGAAAAAGCATCTTTCTTGGCACATGCATTTTAATAGCACAGTCCAACAGAGCTACGCAAGCCACTTTTAATCAACATCTGTCGAAAGTCTTTAACTCAGCAAGATACAATGGTATATCTCCTCTTGGCGAAATACTTTCTAATTTTCTTCCTTTTTTGAGATAAAAAAAACATTGAGAACACAATGAAATGGTTGTATAACGCTGTGTGCTCGACCGCCCTCAGTCTAATTACAAAAAAATGATAATGATAATGTCATTCTACTTCACAGTTTACAACCACATTTCCTTTTTTCTTTTACTCTTTCATGTGCTGTTGCTTTCGAAAATGACTACCCTTTAGATATTTCACAGCGGGCATTAGGTACAAAGGTGCAGTTCTCCCACACAAACGGGAGCGTCGTGGATTCAAGATGTCATTTGCAGTGAACTTCTCTTTAGTACCTGAACATCAAAGGTGCTGCAGATCAGGAGGCCAATTAGAGCAGTCCGATGATTGGTGCGCAACATCTGAGGTGTTAGAAACCACAGAAAAATATTACCTCTCTCTTTCTACCTGATGCATCATATTGGCACTGATATGGAGTCAGGGGTAAAAAAAAAAACAGACATGGGCTGCGTCCAAAACCTGGGCTGTGTCAGAAATCGGCTAGAATACCCATAATGCACTATGAGGGTCGTTCGGAACGATTTCCCGCATCTCGCCAGAAGATGACACTCACAGCTGAATCATCCATCCATTCATTATCCAAACCGCTGGTCCAATGTGGCTACAGCGTAATATCATACAGGTATAAATTCCTTTTTACTTGATTAAATTGTTTAATTAAGGGTTATAGATGCTAGTTTCCATGACCGAGTTTAAATGTTTTCATCTTACTACTGGAGCTGCCGGTTTGCTGTTTGCATTATTAAACAGGAAGCATAAGCTATGCAAAAGTGGCAACCCTTCTGGCACTCAGTGTCAAAATTGAATCGTTTTCATTCACAAGGACTATATTAATGGAGTAATGCAGGCAATAGTGAATAAGGGTATACGGGCGATTTCGAACACAGCCCAAGTGAGCTGCTCAACCTTTTTTGAGGTGGTGATTTCGTATGAATTCATACAACGTAATTCATACTCAAACGTATAATTTTCATTAAAAAGTACGCATGGGGCATCCCAAACCTGCAACTGGGTCGCAAGCAGATTGAACAAAAACATACAAATTCGGTTGTATGAATTCATAGAAATTACCCAACAAATATTAAATATGACTTAACATCTCATGGTAATTCATAACCATTTTACATTTTGGTGAATAATTCGTATGAATGTGTACAATTTCGTGGCAATTTGTAACTATTTTACGGTTTGGCAAATTGGTGGCTAATTCATATGAATTTGTATGACCTCCTGGTCGTTGCAGCAAGGATTAGTTGAGGCAGGATCTGCAGCTGTCAACTTTCAGGATAATATACACCTCATGGAGAGAAACAACCACTTACCAAAGACGTACTAAAAGACATAAGAACAGACCAGGAAATGAACAGGGAGTATATCTACACAGACTAAGGCCATGTTTACACGAGAACGATTCCGGGTGAAAACGTAAAAATATTTTATCGGATGTGCCTTTCGTTTACACGGCGACGGCGTTTTGGGGGCTTAAAAATGCAAGTGAAACCACCCTCCAGAGTGGAAATCTGGAAAACGCTCCACCGTCGCGTTCTCGTCTAAACGGTAAAAACGCAAATCTGCTCACGTTGGCTCTTGTCGCGTACGCGTTTACTTCACAGGCATGGGCCAGTACAGGAAAATAACAACCAACATGTCGGATTATTTCCATACATCGGACCTTCAAGTTGCCATAGCAGCTCTGAAAAACATACAAGAGTCTTTTCAGCAGTTGTACAAAATATTCTCAGATATTGGTGTTGTTGTGTGGCAGTGCTTCACATTGCCACCTAGCCGCCTGGAGTGCATACTACATCGAATTTCACACACTGTTGCGTCACCGTATGCACGCGGATTTCCCAACCATAACGCAGAATAAAAAATTAGAACGCAACGCCACTTTTGCATTTTTTCTTCAGATCGTTTCCGTGTAAACATAGCCTAAATGAGTGAATTAACAAGGTGCAGGTGGACACAATAGGTTGCTATGGTAACTAACAGCCACACACTAGGTTAAAACTAGGTCAACTGTTTGCGGCTGTTTACATGACACAGTTTTTAACATAAACGTAAATGTATGCGTTTTGGCCGTTCATTTACACAACAACAGCAAACTTATGAAAACGGGTTTCTAAGTGCAAGTTTTTGAAAACGGTCTCGGTGTAAATAAATGCGAATCTCTAAGAACGATGGCATCATGCACATGCGAATTAAATGTTCAATAGTGTTTCATCGCCATCTAATGGCCTGGCAGCAGAATACAGAATAAAGATCTGTGTGAATGGGGATCGTTTTGACAATGGTGTTGTCTGTATGTAGAAAACTCAAGGAAAAACTTCTCAGTTTTAAGCACATCGTTGTCGTGTAAACATACCCTAAAGAATACAGGAAATAAACACTTGAACTGGGAACACCTTAAACTAAACCAAAACAGAACACAAAACCTGACACTGGTAACTATTTAACATGTGTGACTTGGTGGCTACTTCGCCTGAATTTGTATGATCTCATGGTAATTGGTAACTTTTTTACCCTTTGCTGACTTGGTGTCTTCATTCCTACAAGGCAAGCTTGATGGCGAGTAGCTCACGATTTCTGATGTCGTAGTACTGCTCCGCCGGGGACAGCTTCTTGGAATGGAAGGTGCATGGATGAGTCGAGGAGGCTCACAACCGCTCTAACCCTGGTGGTAGACGCATAAACTTTGACCACGAATGGGAGTTTTGGATTGGGGTGCACCAGGATTGGAGCGGTCGTGAAGGCATCCTTCAATTGTTGGAAGGCTTCGGTGGCCAAGAGGTTCCAGGACAGAGACTTGGGCCGGTTCCTAAGGAGTGAGGTGAGCTGATGAGACTGTAATTCTGGATGAATCTGCGATAGAAGTTGGCGAAGACTTGGAGTTCGATGGTGACAGGTTGGGGCCAGTTGTGGATGGTGTCCACCTTCCTCTGGTCCATCTGGATACCTTGTTGGTCAATGATGTACCCGATGAACTGGACAGATGGTGTGGAACACGCACTTCTCCAACTTGAGATAGAGGTGTTCTTCCAGCTTCTTGAGGACCTGCGTCACGTGGTGGCGATGTAGGATATTGTCAATGTAGACTATGGCGAAGCTCTGGAGATACTCCCGAAACACCTCATTCATCTAGCCTTAGAATACGGAGGGTGAGTTGGACAGGCCGTACTGCATTACCTGGTACTCGTAGTGGCGCAGACCCATGGCTGATGAGGTGGTAGACGGGTCGCCAACTGTTGCTGAATACATGCTGGAACGCCCGGTACTCTGGAGGGATTTCAGTTTTACTCGGTCTCTGGGGTTTCGACAGAGGTGGAGTTCAACTGGAGACTGGATGAAGATTTTGAGAGATGACGTCAGGTTCGATGTCTAAATGGTTTGATCACAGATGACAGACAGTTCTGGAAGCAGGAATCACTCCATTGTAGAATCGCTCTAGAGTTCCAATTGATGGTGGGTTTCTTGCTGCGTCATCCAGGGGCGTCCCAGGCTGATGTCATCCAGGGCATCCCATGCTGATGTCAGGGGTGGATCCTTCCAGCACCAAAGAATGAGATCTCCTCATGTAGGCAACCAACCGTGACTATGGGGGAGAAGTAGTGGACACGACCACTGCCCAGCGGCTTGCCGTGGATGGTGTGAATGGCTAATTCTTGTGAGCAGAGTTTCCTCTGGAGGTTGAGTCTTTGGGGAAGTTGATGAGAGATGAAGTTCCCTGCAAACCCGGAGTTGATGAGCGCTTGCGCTGAAATTTTTGGGGTTGAGGGAGAGTTGGATCTTTGGGTAGTAACTGGATAGTACTCACCGCTGGGCGTGGCGGTCGTATCAGGCAGTTTGTGATGATATGATCTTCTCCCCCACAACACAGACACAAGTGCTGTGTTAGTCTTCTTTGACACTCAGTGTTGGACAGATGGTAAGGTCTACCTGCATTGGGTTCTGGGGTTGAAAGACACGCACAGCTTTCTGAATGAAACTCCAAACCGGCAGACTGGCAGAGGCGGTTGGTGGGTGTGGGTGGTGCAGAGGGGAGAGTTTGCTGAACCGCCTGCACAGGTTCGGAAAACTGATCCGGTGAATGCTCCTCGCTGGTTCTAACAGGACTCTGATGGTCTGGTCTTCTATCACAAACACAGTAGGAGACAGATAGGTTTAGGTGCACACAGTGTTTACTAAAAGCAGAGTGGTGGTGGAACAACGGGAACCAGATGTTGGTGAGAGGATGGTGACTTGTAGAAGCATGATGTGACTTAGCTGGCGATGACTGAAGTGGATCCTCTGTGGAGGTGACGAGTGAACACCAAGACAGGCGATCTGGATCAGGATGACGGACAGGAGACTGGACACAGGACGATACGTTCTCAGGTGAGTAGATTGGTAAGGAGTCTGACCTAAAGCAGTGTAAACTGCAAAGAGACCAGACAAGGAGTGAAAGGTGAATGGGGCATAAAAAGGGTGTGGTGATGAGGGAGTGCAGGTGTAGTGAGTTAGTACTCTGGTGATTGTGAATGAGTGGGCGGGTGCTGGTGATTGAGTGATGATTGGGGCTGTGATGGTGTGGCTGACTCTGTGACAGGTAGCTAATTCGCATGAATTCGTATGATCTCATGGTAATTTGTTACCATTTTTATAATTTTTGGAACATTGGTGGCTAATTCGTATGAATTTGTATGATCTTAGAGTGTTGTTAGAATTTGTGAATTTGATTGGAATAGACTTTCAATTCAGACAGCAAACAGGATGCAGGATTGTACTTTGAATTTAACTTTATGAAAGTAGAATTAAATATAAAAAGAAAAAAAAATAAGTTCATATAAGTATTTCAATAATATTATAAGTAAATTTATTATTATTAATTCATATTATAATACGCATTAAACTTATCAAAAATATAATTCACTATATGTATTAAATTGATTAAAACATGCATCATGGTCTATTGTTGTTGTATACTCTAAAAAATATAACAAAGACTGTTAAAGTATGTTCATTTCAATGTGTTACTTGCCTTTTCTTTGTAATTACTTGTAGAATTTACCAGCAATTTCTGAATTATTTTTTAAAATAAATCCTACATCAGTCTTTTTTTCAGTGACTGTAGTGCATATATTGTTCCGAGCATGCTACATACTCATTTATACAAATTTGCTTCATTTAAACCCAACTTTTTTTTTAACCACTTCATTTGGTAGATCTCACCTCTAGTATCAGTAAATTTGCTTGGCACACACCATCATGTCAATAGGCCTATTTGCATTTCTTGCTTGATTGCCTCACACTGATTCTTAGAGAGACCCATGGAGCTGCATAAGCACGCCGTCAATGTTATTCCCTCCTTGGATTCTGCATTTTCAGACTGCTAAATCTGTATTTGTATATCTGTAGTACTTTATCGATAAATTTGTATTCATAATACAGGGTTGCCTTCTCCATTCATTATAGTGTCTGTTTGAGGACCAGCAATTTAACCAAGGACTTGATATTCCTGCAGGGAACAGAGTTAACTCAGAATTTAAATCTTAGTATATATATTTCTATTACAAATCAGCCTGGTTTATTCTCTTAGCCAGGCTTCACATAAAGTACATTGATGAATTTTATAAAAGATATACAAGCAAAAACCTGTATTGTTTTTTCATGCACTGTTCAATTTTGAGATTTTGGGCTATTTTGCTTCCATAACAATGAAAACAAAACAAAAAATAGTTCACAATTGTGAGATATAAACTCATAATTACGAGAGAAAAAAATCTGTGAGAAAAAAAGTCAGAATCGTGAGATAAAAAGTTGCAATTAGTTTTTTTTTTTTTCGTTTGTTATTTTGTGGCAAAAACAAGCATCCATATGAAATCTCCACAGCATACACCAAATTTTACAGTATTATTTTTATCTTTATTCTGAAAGTTGGAGGGGTTCATAAATCATTCTCCTGATTTAAAAAAAAAATGTCCCCCATAAATTATGGTGATATCTTTCCCCCTCTGGCTGTTGACATTATTTTCTTAATTTATGGAGTGATAAAAAGAGATATACAAAATCCCATCTGTATTTTTTTAACTCATATATGTCAATAAAATTAAACAAGAATTTCTGTTTTGGAAATGTATGCTAATTCAAGCATATTTAGATAACTTTAAAACTGTGATTAATCATCTTGGGAAGTATGACATCTATTAGTTAAAAGTTAAAATGCCTTAATTCAAGTGAACATTGTTTTCATTTTAAGTATAACATAAACACAATTAAAACTAGTATTATAATATACAATAGTGTGTATACACACACAATTGTTCAAAAGTTTGGTGTCAGTCTTATTTTTTATTTATTAGATTTTTTAATAAATTAATATTTTTATTCAGCAAGTAGCCAATGTATTAAATTGATCAAAAGTGAAACATTTATAATGTTACAAAAGATTCTATTTCAAATAAATGTTGTTATTTTCAACTTTTTATTCATCAAAGAATCCTGAAAAAAAGGTCTCACACCTTCCACAAAAATATGAAGCAGCACAACTGTTTTAAGCATTGATAATAGGAAAAGTTTCTTGAGCATTAAATCAATGATTTCTGAAGGATCATGTGACGCTGAAGACTGGAGTAATGATGCTGAAAATCAGCTTTGATCACAGGGATCAATTACATTTTACAAAAATATTTTTAATTGCAATAATATTTCACAATATTACTGTGCTTTTTTAATCAAGTAAATGCAGCCTTGAGGAGCAGAAGAAACTTCTTTCAAAAACATTGAAAAATCTTATACAGAACCAAAAAGTTTGAGCTGACATTCTAAACATGCAATTTAAAAAATATATATTTTTTAATATCTGTAGCTGCCCTGTTAAAACCACCCTAAACCTGCGCGTCACCATGAGGACAGAGAGCGTGTTGTGCCATTGTTCCTGTGGCACAGCATGCACTTCCCATAGCCATCTGTCCCGTGGTGCGTGTGAAACCCAAGAGCAGCAATCACGCTTGATTGAATCAGCTTTCGATAAGCAACACGCAGCGAGAGCGTAAAAGACGCGCCCTGATGTTATTCGATTCTTTAATAGATCAGCAAATCCCGTTATGCCACTTCTTCCGCTCATGAGGGAATTGCCATTCGCGGTTGAATCCGTGAGCGATTTGATATTTGCAGACGTGGAGACAGTTATCTGTGAATATCTGCTCCGATCAAGCCAGACTGGCGCTCTCAGCCTCACATAAAAATCAATCAGAGTTTCGGAGCGCTTCATCCATCAAACGCAGCATGATCAGACTTCTCATTAGCAGCATTATTGAACCATATTGCAATACAAGTTTGTCAAATGTCAGCAACGTTTGAATAACGCACTATTAACGCCGATTTGATCTACGATGTAATTTCATATAACACCGTGTATGAAAGAACGCTCTGCTGTTGCTGACAAGTTGGTTTCCCATGGCCGGTTATGGATGCCACATTGGCCTTGAACCCAAAACACACCAATAGACAAAAGTCTACTGGAACCCTGGATCTTATTTTCTATCTAATTTTTCTATGGATATCTAATTTGTTTGCATGCAGGGGGAAGAGAGAGGGTGAACAGGAAACTTCAGCAGGAGCATTTGAGTAACCGCAGCCATAGACGGACCACCAGATGGTTGGTAAAATGGCTCAGAGAAGAACAACCTAGCAAGTCGTAGAGTAAACGTGGGTAGTGACCACCTGAGATGCAAGAGAATAAGCCAACTTTATCTCACGACCAATTCGTACGAGTGGTTAATTCATCTGAATTCGCACGATTTGTCTAAATCCCAGTAGCCAAGTTTCCATCCACTTGTCAATCGAATTATCTGAAGTTGGTAAAAAAAAAAAAAAACTCATACGAATAAAGCTGGTGAAAGTGTGTTTCCATCCAACGGCTTTAAAGCGAATAAAAACCTGTGCGTAATGACGTCACATGCTATTTTGCGATCAAATTGGTATATTGAATTGATTTGAGACATTTTAAGGTGTTTCCGTTCATTTTCGCACTGAATTGCACAACATTCAAGCAAACATTTGCGAACAAAGTTTTGCAAGACAAAATGGATCGCGCCATAATAACGTTTCCATCAGCGTTTATCGCATAAGCCGTATATCCATCAAGATAAAATCCGATTAAACCGAACGTATTTCATTTGATTCAATATTCATGAAATTCAATCGAATTTTACTGTTTCTATGAGGCATTTTTCATTTGATATCACTTAATTTGGATAAAAAAGTGTGGATGAAAACATACTGAGTGATGGGTAGGTTTAGGGGCGGGGTCAGGGGTAGGTCATTCGTACGAATTCATACGAATTGGGCAATTCGCAAAATATATACGATTTAGCAAAAATCGTACAAATTCGTACGAGTGAGGTCGCATGAATTCGTACGAATT
>CM070838.1:28933708-28960905 GCA_036326025.1 Chrosomus eos
GTCCCAGTGCCCATTCCCACACCCAGACACAGCCCGCCACGGTGCAGGGCTAGCACAAATAAAACCGACTCAGGTCGTGCAGAAAATGTAGTGAACGCGCCCATACAATGCCCGCTTACACTACACGATGCGTGTCCCTTGGTTTCTGTAAAAACGAAACTAACACACATTCAGTCGGCGCGAGCCGACAGTGTTCTCAGTGCAGTAAATGTGCCCGCTGTCCCGCGCCCGCATTTCCTCACTGACATACTGGCTATAGAACCTCTATCTCGGGGCGAAGGGGGCTTATACAGCAGATATTTTCTGGTACCGAAAAAGATGGAGGGCTCAGACCCATTCTAGATCTGCGACTGCTGAACAGAACGCTTGTGAAGCGCCAGTTCAAAATGCTTACGACCAGGAAAATCCTCGTGCAAGTGCGCCAAGGAGACTGGTTCATGTCAATAGATCTGAAAGACGCCTATTTCCAAATATAAATGGCGTCCCATCACAGGCGATTCTTGAGATTCGCGTTCGAGGGCCAGGCATATCAATACACAGTCCTGCCGTTTGGCCTGTCCCTAGCACCCCGTACGTTCACAAAGTGCATGGACGCGGCACTCGCCCCCCTGAGACTTCGGGGCATGCGAGTTTTGAACTACTTGGACGATTGGCTGATTCTAGCTCGTTCACGAACAGAGCTCATAGAACACAGGGCCGCATTACTCGAGCACCTCGAGGAGCTGGGCCTTACAGTCAATTGGGCGAAAAGCTCACTGCTCCCCAGTCGGAAAATTTCCTTTCTGGGAACAGTGTTGGACTCGCTATCCATGACGACACGCCTGTTACCGAAGCATGGATTAAATATTCAGCACGTCGCGAAATCCTTCCGCCACGGCTCTATAGTCCCGCTCAGAAGGTTTCAGAAAATGCTGGGTCTGATGGCCTCAGCAGCCTCCGTACTCCAGTTGGGCCTGCTCTGCATTCGCCCACTGCAGCTATGGCTAAAAGCACAAGTTCCCCCAGGGCGTGGACCGCGGGTCTATTTCGCCTCAGGGTCGACCTTCAGTGCGTTTCAGCTCTGAAACCGTGGAAAGTGACCGACTGGTATCAGTCAGGTGTGAGTCTAGGGATCGCCTCGGGTGTGAAGGTGGTGTCTACGGACGCCTCCGCATCGGGGTGGGGAGCGCTGCTCGAGGGCAGACCGCTAGCTGGCCTGTGGTCAGTACGGGAGAAGCTCCTTCACATAAACTGCTTGGAATTAATAGCAGTCGACAGAGCGCTACGGCGCTTCTGTCCCCAGATAAAAGGCCACCACGTCTTGGTCCGATCAGACGACATGTCAGTGGTGGCGTACATAAATCGCCAGGGCGGCGTCAGGTCCCGAAACCTTTACAGGCTGACGGAACGCCTCCTGGTCTGGGCTCAGCACAACCTGCTCTCGCTGAGAGCGGCGCATGTGCCTGGTCACCTAAATGTGGGGCCAGACAGGCTGTCCAGAAACAACGTCCCAGCAGGAGAATGGTCGCTGTACCCGCAGACGATCCAGCTGCTGTGGGAAACGTTTGGCAAAGCGCAGGTGGACCTGTTCGCGTCCCAAGAAAACGCTCATTGCCAGAGATTCTTCTCGAAAAGCCGGGACGCGCTGGCCCATGTTTGGCCCCGCCGCCCCCCATATGCTTTTCCCCCTGTCTCACTCCTGCCTCAGGTGTTGGAGCGAATCAGGAGGGAGGGATGCCCAGTGCTACTCATAGCTCCGCTCTGGACAAACCAGTCTTGGTTCCCTGTCCTGATGCAGCTGACCAGCGCTGCCCCATGGCCTTTACCGTTGAGGAGAGACCTCCTCTCTCAGGCGGAAGGCTCGATTTGGCATCCTCGCCCGGATTTATGGTCACTGCATGCATGGGCCATCAACGGGTACCCGCTGACCTCCCAGAGGGAGTGTTAAACACGATCGCGCAGGCTAGAGCCCCGTCTACCAGACGGCTCTACTCCTCGAAATGGTCTGTGTTCTCTGCTTGGTGTCAAGTGCAGGGCTTTTTCACCTGTAGACTGCGGGGTTACGGAAGTGCTTTCCTTCCTTCAGGAGCTACTGGATAAGGGCAGGACCCCATCCACGATTAAAGTATACGTGGCGGCCATAGCAACGTTTGCAAAACCGGTGTCTGGCCAGTCACTGGGAAAGAACGACTTAGTCGTGCGTTTCCTTAGAGGAGCTCGGAGGCTAAACCCTCCCAGACCCCCTTCAGTCCCGACATGGGACCTTTCCACGGTCTTGGAGGCCATGAAAGGTGCCCCATTCGAGCCAATCCAGTCGTCAGACATGAAACTCTTGTCTTTCAAGACAGCGTTTCTTACGGCTCTTGCTTCAGTGAAGCGCGTAGGGAACTTTCAAGCGCTTTCAGTAAGCGTGTCATGCATGGAGTTTGGGCCTAATGACTCAAAGGTCATACTCAAACCTAAGCACGGCTACGTGCCGAAATCCCTCAACACACCGTTCAGGGCCCAGGTGATTTCCCTGTCTGCCCTTCCGGTTCTCAATGAGGAGGACGACGCGACTCTTCTTTGCCCAGTCAGGGCATTAAGAGCTTATGTGTCCCGCTCGTCTGGGTTCAGACAGACCGAGCAGCTTTTCGTTTCGTATAGCAGGCGTTCCAAGGGGCTTGCCGCTTCGAAACAGAGCCTATCCAGATGGATAGTCGATGCCATAGCGCTGGCTTACACTTCCAAGGGCTTGCAGTGCCCCTTGGGTGTCAGAGCGCACTCCACGAGAGGCGTGGCCTCGTCGTGGGCATGGTCTAGCGGGGTCACCCTGCAAGATATCTGTATGGCCGCGGGCTGGGCCTCGCCGTCTACATTTATAAAATACTATAACCTGGAGGTGCCTGCCTTACAAGCTAAGCTTTTGGCTATCTAGACTTCAGTGCTATCTGCCCGCTGTGCGGCTCGGATGCTGAGTGTTTGGCATGCGCATCGTTCAGACCGATGCAGCAGCTCCATGAGTACTGGCACAAGTAGGGCCACCCAGTTTAGGCTGAAAGCTTTCACCCTGGCTGCGTGGTTTAATGGTCATATGGTTAGCCCCTGTGGGTCTATCTATAAGGAGAAATGCTTCTAGCCTCTCCTTCTTTACTCTCTGTGAGTGTGGGGTGATTATGCACTACATGAGCCCTGGGCCTTTGCCCCTGGGACTTTGGTGTTGGATCCCTATCCGCACGGCGTGTTATACTGTGTTCCCCATAGCGTAAACTATTACGCAGTACGAGAGATACTCTCGTAAGAGAACGTACTCGGTTACTAACGTAACCTCGGTTCTCTCTAGAGAGGGAACGAGTACTGCGTATCTTGCCGTGCTTGGAATACGCTCTGGTTCGCTTCGGCGATGAAAAATCAGTGTATGGCAGCTTATCGAGTTTGTTTATAGGGCGAGACCACGCCCTTTCTGGCGGGACGTGACGATATGAGCGTGAAGTGCCCCCATTCGTCATGACGTCACGCAGAGCCTCTCTCGATAGGCTGCTGCTTTTGCCGCAAGACAGCCAATAGGTGTGCAAGCTGTCTCGCCTATGTCTGCTCGCTGCTGCAAAGCGTTTTACATTGATTAAAAATTAAGGATAATTTTTTGGCTTCAATATCTCGATGAAAAGAGTTTTCCCGTAGCGTAAGCTATTATGCAGTACTCGTTCCCTCTCTAGAGAGAACCGAGGTTACGTTAGTAACCGAGTACGTTACTATAGTCCTGGCCCGCCCCCAACACCTGACGTAACTGGTTCTTATATCTAGACCAGTGGTTTTCAAACCCTGGGTCGCGACCCTCGGGTGGGTCGCGAGAATTAAAAAATGGGTCGCCAGTGATTAAAAAAAAAAAAAAAAATTATTACGTTTTCTTATACAATTATTATTAATAATAATGAAACAACGAAACAAACTGAATGCTTCTCCTGACATGCGTGTTGCCCTCTCATCCTGCGAACCGGCTTGGGACCAGATTATGCATTACCCTTCTCATTAATATACACAAAACACGCACTCGTTCGCTCCATCCGCAACACACACACACGTTCGCTCAATCTGCAGCAACACACAAACACTCGTCGTTCCTTCCTATGGCTGTCAAAATTACTCAAAAATGACGTTCGAATATTCTCTCTAAATAAAACACACATATTCTAACTATTCGAACATCTAGTTGTGCATTTTGTCAATGACCCGCATTACGTCAATAACAGGACAAATTAATACAAAGAGACATAACTACTCGCACTCGCAGGCACTCTTTCTCTCTCTCGCCCTCACGATCACACTCTCTGCGCATAACGGTTTAAATGAACAATAACAATAAACAAATGTTGAGTGATGATCAAGAGTTTTGCGCAAGCAATTTAAGGTCGCGACTCTTGTCCCAAATATAGCAGGCTTCATTCAGTGATTGAAACAAATAATATTAACATTAATTGAAGTTTTACAGTAGCTAGAACCGACATTGAACGCGCCGAGCGAGCTGTGCTGTGAACATGGAACTTTTCCTTGACATGAAACGGTAAATAATCAAACCAGTGGAAGCCTGCAGTGCGTGAAACTGCTGTATCTAACCTTACCTACCTTATTCATGCAATAAATAAGAATAAGAAATAAAAAACCTTTCAGCAGTGCTGTGCCAGTGCAGCTCCTGTGACCTGTCCCTGATCCCTCAGGCGCCCACTCGCAAAGCAGACACCCCGCTTCTGATACCGCCGGCGTGTTTTTCCACATTCCAAAATTAATTTTCACCTTCGAAATTCTGTTTTTTTTTAAAACTATTCGAATATATATTTGAGTTTAGAATATTAGTACAATTCGTACCATTCAGTGTAAGCACCGCTCAACTGTGATGTTTCCAAGCACATTTTTGCGCATGTGAAAAGGATGATTTTTTTACTGCCGATATTGCAACGAGAGTGAAGTTGCTACAAAGCAATGTTGAAACATTTTTATTCTAATGAGAAAGTTACGTGAGCATAATGCCCCTTTTACTTTCGCTTTAAATTATTTCGTTTTGGCTTGTTTATAGTTATTATTTGTTATAATTCTTGTTCTGTTCTGTATATAATGAATATTACATTTAAAGAGTTTGTTGTGGAATATGTTGTGTATTTTTTAAGCATGCAGCAAATGCCTATTAATTGGTTAAAATTCCTGTATGTAGGCCTATAGATTGATCAAATTATTTCAGAATCGACTTTGCGTTGCAATCGCGTCAAGGATCAGCAAGTGCACGTGTATTCTCTTAAGTGGTAAAAAAAAAGTGCTAAGATGATTTTTTTCTGCGCACAAGCCTATGGGTCGCGTCAAAAAAAAAAAGGGTCCCTCTTGAAAAAGTTTGAAAACCACTGATCTAGACCAGCGCAAAGTTGGTGCTGAGTTGGAACCTGTTTTCTTGGCCCAGAGCCAGGTTTATTTGTGTGGAAAAGCAAAGAACCGATTTGAAACTAGGCTCTGGCCCAGAACCAGCACCAGCTCTGCCTTGGTGGAAAAGGGGTATGTGTCTGTCTTTTGCTCATCCCGCCACAGTAGCCTTCTGCAAGTCTAAGCAATTATTGGCTTTATTCTTGAATATAAGTATAACTAATATAATGGCATAAGTGACACTCCAGTAAACATTAAAAAAAAAAACTTTTTAAAGAATTGTAATTGCGGTTTTATTTTTTGCTACTTTGAAAACCTTCCGTCTTTGACCCTTAAATGTATTAAAATTATAAATTTAAATGAATTAATAAAATACATTAAAATTGATGACACAAAGGTTGAAGGGCATACTTCTTTATAATTAAGCAATTCAATTGAGTAGTAATTTATAAATGTTATATATTAAAAAATAATTAAATCATTCTTTAATCATTATTTAATATAACTGTTTAAAAAAAATGAACTGAAATACCATGTTAAATTGATAGCCCTTAAAGCTGCAGTCTGTAGCATTTTCCCTTTTTGTCGCCATCTCTGTTCGAAATCTGTAACTGCAGTGATTTGCGGAATTATCATCTTTACGTGGGTTGTAAATCGGCATGAAACAGCGCGGATGAACACAGTGTTTTTAGGCGAGTGCTGCTGTCAATCACCGCACTGTGTGGAGACTGTCATTCAGAATCACAGATTCACTTTTTGAAAGCTTGACCAACATAAGAATTTTCACTGGAAAATGTCTTCTGAACAAGTAACATCCATTTTTGTTCTGATCAACTAAGGGGGAAAAAGCATTCGACATGACAAGCGATCGTTAGATTTAATCAGCGCGGTTTACAACAACCGTGCAAATCATAGCCTACTTTGTTCTCAAATTGTTCATGTTAACAACATCAGCATTGCGTGACTAACGTTATTTAGTGTTTATTTAATGTGTTTTATGATTACCTGTGTAGTTCAGAAATCATATTCTCCATAATAGCTAAACGAGAAAGGCACAACAAAGGAAACTCCATAACTGTGTGAATTAAGAAAACGTACTGTTACACGATTGAACTATTGAAATGTCTTACTTGTTCAGCAGAAAAAGCTGTCTCTTCTTCCGTTTCAAACCCCTTCGGGGTTCACGCACCTTTCAAAAGCCCCACCGATGTATATCCTTGTGTTCGCATGAGACGGTTTCTTTCTCTTTCCACCTTAAATCCGAAGTACGAAGTCTTTTGGGTTTTATAACTGGTTAATCTCCAGTTGACACTGATGATTGTTGTTTGGATCTTTCTGGATCCGCCATGAGTTTAATCATGTAAAGAGCTGCGAGAAAAGCCCATCTCTACATCTCGTCACGCGCAGTATAGCCGGCTAGCCGAAACTCCTTCTTTATGTGTACGGATGTGACGTAATGACGCAAAGACATGCTCGAATTTCCCGCGAAAACCCACCAGTACCACTGGAATTAAAATCATTTTTACAAGCTAACTGTTTTGAATCTAGCTATGGCAAGCAGATAGTTTTGAACACTGGCTGAAGATGTTTTTTTTAAATAATTAATTTGGATTATTTTTAACTTAAAAAAGTTACGGACAGCAGCTTTAAGATTACCAACAACTGGGTTTTAAAACATTAAGAGTTTGAAATTCCTGTGAACATCACCTTTACCAATAAAAAAGAACTTTTTTTACCCCATTATTTCACGTGTCTAAACAATGTCTGAAATGGTGCTCAGATCTGTTTTCAGTTGAAAGTCACATATCTGAATATAAACTCACTACACTGAGTTACACTATGCATATTCATTTTGCACACAACATTTGTCTTATATCTGTCTATTTTGCCACCTTCTGAGAAATCTCAGAGGCCACACTGATAACCGGGTCTCCGGAGGTATGGCAACATCTGAGCAAGACTAAACCATCACCTACATGAGTTTCCTTTTGCATGCTGCATTCTTCACTCTAAAGAGAGCTGCAGACTTACAGACAGGCTTTCATTGCTCAGGCCTGAGGATGAGATTCAGCCATGCGTCAGGGATAAATAAGTGGTCTGAGAGAGAAATCCGCTCGAGTTTGCTCTAAGTGGATCTAATGAGGCGTGTGCTGAGAAATGTACTGGCACTGCACTGTCTCAATGACGCAGTGCTCGAAAAAAAAATGAAACCGAGACAATAACAAGCATATAAACCTCAGTTTTTCACCTTTGTTCTACAATAATGAAGTAGGCAATTATGAACAAACTCTGCAATGCTGCTAATTCAAAATCAATCGCTTCAACAGGAAGGTATAATGTAGTGCGAAAAAACATTTATAGTAAAGTATAGCACTTCTCAAATGAATAGCATTCGGGGATTTTCGAATCATGTGATACTGTTCAGATTTGTTCATTCTTTCTACAGTATAGTCAGTCTGTAAAGGCATGTCATATGCTTTGAACTTAAAGGAGAATTCCGGTATTTAGCACTTTGAGTCTATTTTCTAGTTTGTTTTGGATGAGCTAGAGTGGTGGACACAGAAATGTTGACGATGGGTCCTGTCTCGACTTTTTGACTCTTTTAGAATCGCCTCTGAGCGCTTCAGAGTGGCTGTCTATGGGCATGCACAAACATGTGCTTAAAACAACCCTTAACGTTCGTTTTCAAAACTGTGCAACTCACCGAGTGGTTAGTGGTGTTCGTGATGTTACAGTTTCTGTCATGTTTTATTTGGCATTTTGTAAAATCGCATTGATGTCTGTTGGAGGACTCATTGATATTACTGCACTACCGGAGATATATCGAGCGGAAGTTTATATGCAGTTGTGAGGTATCGGAAAAAATAGTTCCACTATAGCAAATAACACGGATTAAATTCATACATTTCGCCGATATATTTGTTTTTAATCAACGAACACCACTAACCACTCGGTGAGTTTTGAAAAGGAACGTTAAGGGTTGTTTTAATCCAGCTCCCAAATAGCCAGGTTGAGGGTCTGATGGCATGAATTGTTGCACATTGAAGGAAGAGGAAAATCTGAGAGATGGTGGTTTTATGAGGCATTTAATTTCTAAACAACATAAAAGTATTAAAATTGAACCCTAACGCTTTAGTAAGTACATGTTGCTAATTATTATTACCCAGTACTTAAATATACAATTACACCATAACAATGACACCTTAAAATAAAGTGTAACCAAAAGTAGTAACATTTTAAGAATGAATATCTATATATTTATTGCAAGTACATGGACAAAAACGAGAATGATTGGTTCACTGGAAAGAGTCATTCACGACTGAAACTCCAATATTTTCCAGCGGCTGACATGCTTGTTAGTCTGCAACACGGATCAGCCAAATTATTAATCTCTGCATTAGAATAACCCATTGACTCATTCACCTGTGTGCATTAGATCTTCCATTTCTGCTCTACACAACCTCAAAGAATTGCAGATTTATTCCAGATATTTTTGTTTTGCTGACATGTCAGCATATACTGCATATATGTGTGTTGGCTTTATATATTCCAAACATATTGTGCAGGGCCACCAAAACAGAGCCGAGGAGTTTAAAGTCGAGGCACAAACTGACTCTTACTTAGAAATAATAAAAGATTTCCTCTGGAGTTCTTCACAAGCCGCCCAGAGGCAAAACTCATGGTGAGCAGTGCCTGAGCTTTCTGTGAAAAGCTGTGGTTATTAAAGTAAATAACAAGCCATTTCTCAAAACCCGACAGATTATTTGTGTCTGAAAGTTTGCAGAAGAATAGACTGAAACTTTGGAAGTAGTAATAGTAGCATATTCTCTGAACTCACTGAACATCACTGAGTTAATATAAAAGATTTTTTCCAGGACTGCAGTGATTTTATCTTTAAACTGGATCCATCGACCGTTAAAAAGGGCCATAAGCGCCCTTATGTCAGTGCAGGGTGATAACTGGGCCTCATTTTCTGCTGAGCGCTCGCAGCGAGGCCCTTCCTCTCAAAGGTTTCATTTTAAAGGGCATGGAGGCCTGGACAATGCAGGGTCTGCAGGAGCCAACATTGACAGCTGGGGTCTCCAAGGTGCTGCCACCTTTTGCAAGGTCAAGCGAGTCTGGCCAGCAATCGTGAGTGCCAGAGATGGAGAGATGCGGGCCAACAATCTGCAGTCTGGCAGCCTGAGAACGAATTACATATCGAATTGTGATACGGGTCAATGGCATGTAAGAGTGTCCACGAAGAAAATATCGTTTAAAATGCATGTGGCAAATTTTTAGACATTCATTGTCAATGACCCATTCGTTAAAGAAACCAGCACCTTCCTTAGACACATTATGTCACAAGATGGATATAAAGTGCGGTTTCTTTGAACACCACAAAGTGTCTTTTAGACTACAAGACAACAACTGTGGGCACAGGAGTCCAGAGAACAGAGACGAGGCCCTTGGCAATCATTGGGAAAAATAAAACACCGGCAACACCTCTGTGCAGCCATAATCGCTCCAGGCACCTGTGAGGAAACAAATGACTGGTGGAAGAGAAACTCACAGGACAAGAATTACAAGAGTAATAAATCAAAGTAACAAACAAATAAGAAAATACTTTCAAATTCACTTCTGTTTGCAATACATTTGCTTTCAACAAATCAACCAATTCCTGAAGTCAAAAAAAAAAAACGAACACTGGTTTTAAGTTAGTTCGCCACAAAATGAGAATTATCTCATAATACTTATACCCACAGTTAATCCCAAACATGTACTATTATTTTTCCATGGAACACAAAGAATGTTCATGCTGCTCTTTTCACTGAAATGGAAGTGAATGAGAACTGAGGCTGTCTGGGTCTAAAAATAAAAAGCACCATAAAAGTATGATAAAAGTAGTCCGCATAAGTTGCGATGTCCAAGTTTTTCAAGATTCCAAGTCTTCTGAAACCATGTGATAGCTTACTGTGAAAAAAGACCCTAATTTAAGTCATTATTAACAGAAAAGCTCTTAAATCTTCTTCAAGTTTGTGCACACTCAAACCTGTGGCTTGAAAACTTGTTGAACCAGCCTTCATGTCTATTATAAGTCACAATGACCAATGACATTTGCAATCTAGGCTCATTGGGAACATGTGCGGGTGACGACATTTCTGGAAAATGATATTTTGTTGCTTCTTTTACATTTTGCACCACTTTCAAAGTGCCGTGCATAACAGTTTTTAATTTTTTTTAAACAGAGGAACGTGATTGTAGCAGTTCGGAAATGAAAGCTTATTACTTTATCGTGTTTTGATACAATTCTACATATCTTTGAGCTCTTTTATCTTAACTTTACAGTGTTTCCTTGGACTCGAACCTGAGTGGCATTGCAAATGCAATACTGTACCAGGTGAACTATCGGGCAAGTTTAGTATGTCAGAAAAGCCATATATGGAGCTGGTTTTGTGACGCAAACATCAAAAATATGTTAGTTTACAAATCATGCACTATGGTAAAAGAGTGTAACATAGTATTGTGCAAAGAACAGTGCATAAATAAGTCTTTAGTAATTGATAATCTGCCCCTGTATTCATAATTTGTATTTAAAAGAATAAAACAATAAATAAAATAAAAACAGTAGTTGGTGTATTACTGCCACTAGTGATTATTTCAGCTGGAAACTGCAGGGAATATGAATGTTTCTGGCATGAAACAGAGGCATGTTTTTCCAATGAGCCTATGTTGGAAATGTGATGTGCATTGACGCCAATCAAAGGATCACTTGTATGTGAGCATGTGCACATTAGATTTAAAAGCTTCAGTAGAGGGGAACTCCAACATCTATAGCTCTGAAAATTGAAATGGATCTTCATCGAGTTAAAAGTGATTCTTCCAGTTGCTCACTAACAGCATGGAAGCAATGCACTGCACACTCCTTTAAACCAAGGCATCAAGAATTCAATCAATCAGCCTACAATGAGAATTTTATAGGCACATAAAGTTTAAAATGACCTTTTTTGTGATGGATAAAATGGTCTCATGGGGAATTCTCTGTGTCTTTAAGGTGAATGAGGATAAGATTCAACAATTGACATTCTAGACATTTTCAGTTCAAATCATTGTTAAATACTTTGCTGATCACATGTTCTATTGTGTCAAGTAATATCCATCTTCAGAGAGGGAAATGGTGAGACCACACATATTAGGCCAGATTTACTAACAGCTTGAGTCAGCACAAACACTCTTTTGGTGTTAAAATACTGTCAGGATTTACTAAAGACACGCAGAGAAAAAATAGCGCTGAAAAGGCGTGGACAGTTATTTTTAAGACTGACTTTATTTGTAGGAATTTCCTTTTTAGTAGCAAAATTTATGAGAGGAGAGTATTAAAATGAATCTAATCTAAGTATTAAAATGAACTTAAATGAAATACTAAGTTTGCGCCAAGGGGGTAATCCATCGACCGGAAGTTGAAGTCGGCCGGTGCCGCCATCTTGTAGCAGAACTTCACTTGCGTTAGCATTTCCATTGACTCCCATTCATTTTGGCGTCACTTTGACGGCGAATAACTTTACATCTGAGGCGTTTAAAGACTCCATTTGTCCATTATTTATTTCTAAAGAAACACAACAATGTATAAAGGGCTCAATTACCTTCTATGTTACATTATGGCCCCTTAGAAACAGTTTTTGTAAAAATAGGCTAACGACTGCATCATAACCACTCGACTCTCTGCCGCGCTGTACAGAAATGACCGTACAGACAGAAGGAGAAGCTCGCAGGCAATCGGGGGGACGTTCCGTCAAGGGAGAAGCCCATAGATAATGAGTCCATAAAAGAAACGGGACAAAATACTTCTGCTCACTCACGCCAAAGAACTCTTTGCTCAAGTTCCCCATCTCTGCAAGATTAACGTTGGCAATTTTCACGCACAGCTACTAGAAGATTTACGTCTGTCAGACGGGTTGCTCACGTCATCAAGCTTAGTTTGAGTCGGTTTGAGACTGCGTGTCAGGAACAGAAGTGCTCAAAAATCGCTAAAAATGGGCTTCAACTGTCTCAACTGAGTTCCAATGAGACGGCTCTGCCCACTTCTTATACTGTCTATGGTTTGCGCTCATCAATTTACTCATCATTATTTAATGCACAAAAAAGCATGTCTTAAAGGTGCACTGTGTAAATTTTAGTGGCATCTAGGGTTGAGTTTGCGAATTGCAACCAGTAGAAGTTACGGTGGCCGACAGGAAAAGATGTCGTCGTCTGAGACAGCAGAGAGTAGCCAGTTAAGCAATGGTTTCTTTACAAAGATAAATTAGGTTTACATAATTATTCAGTAAAACGATGTTATTGCGAACATTATTGTTACTTGTTCATCATTGTGTCATTGTTTTATTCGCTGACTTTAGCTAGCTTCTTTGCACGAAGAACACCTTAGTGACGAAACGTGTTTGTCCGTTTAGGGCCACTGTAGAAACATGTCGGCACAAGGGGACCCGCGGTTTATTTAGATAGAAATGGCCCATTTTAAGGTAATAAAAACATAACGGTTCATTAAGTAAGGTCTTTATACACCACTGAAAACATAGTTATGTATATGATATTGCATTTCTGTCAACAGATCCTCCTTAATATTACAAAATCCGCCTTTAAACCAGACACAAATTTGCATTGCTCTTAGTAGATAGTGTTGGTCATTTTGGAAATTATCCAGCTATGCCTGGGCTCTTTAATTTATACGTTGTCAGTACACGAGCAGAACTTTCCACTCCCATCGCCGCTTTTCAGGCTAATTTGCCCTGTTTAGTAAATCTGGCCCTTAAAGGGATAGTTCAACCACAAAATAAAATGTTGTTATTATCTACTCACCTTCATTCTATTCCAAACCTGTATGTTTCTTATTTGTATCATTTTTGCTCATACAACTGAACATTAGATCCCATTGACTTGCATTGTGCAACACACACACACACACACACACACACACACACACACACACACACACACACACACACACACAAAAAGCATTAAAATGTACACAAGGGTGAGTAAATGATAAGAGAATACTCCCTTTAGGTGACTTTTGGGTCACTGTATGGCTCCACACTGGAAGGAAAGGAGGAAATGACTCGTGAAAGCTGTCACATTAGCACTGAACTCCAGTGCTGAATCTTTCTGATCACTGGAACAAAATACTCCTTTGGCCCTATCCCGGAACTACCTGACAGTGATGTATAATGACCGTCAAAAACCCAGCGCTTCACTGGCTTCCTACAGGGAATGGAGAAGGCAGCCAACCACAGACACATCGCAAACAAAACAGATCTGAGCCCAGCAGAGAGCCTTGGAAGGGCTGTGAGCAATGAACTCCAGCTAATGTGAATCCACACAAATGCCTGTTCTAACAAAAGGTGTGATGACGAACAAATAGTTTCCCTTTCAATTGCAAACAAGGATAATTGGGCATGAAACAGGATGAAGATAATGTTGCTTCGCATTTGCATTGGCAGATATCAGCTGTTTAGTTTGCTGGAATCCTTTGGAGAGACAAATAACATTATATTGCAGCAGATGGCTTCAAACCAAATAATAAAAGACAATCAATGGACAATAAAATGATGTCTTAGACATAACTTTGTTTTAGTTTTGCTTCCATCTGTTATAGTTAAAGATCAAAATGTTCTTATGTTAAAAATATGTGCTAGTTGAGCAATTCTCTTTGAGATGAGTACAGTGCGAGTAAGAGTCCTAAAACCCGAAAATAAACTTCCAGTTCCATCATCCCAAATTCAATGGATGTTTTTAAATTAAATGGTAGGATTTTGGTTAAATGCCTAAAATAAGGTCTGTGGCTAAAACAAGCTCAAGATATTTTCATGTTCCCTTTCTCTCAGTCACTTTCGACGTTGTGTCGAAATACAGACACCTCTGACACATTCAGAAAAGGCCGATGGATTTGGTAGGTGAAATTTGTATGTCTGGCCACTCATTATAAAAGACACCCAGGTATAAAAGAGAGCCAGCGTATTTTAGTCATTCAGCTTTGTTCTACTGAGCCGAATGCAGCGTCTCTATTACAGAGAAGCAAGTCCATTCACATCTATTGACCATCCAGCACAC
Source organism: Chrosomus eos (assembly GCA_036326025.1). Taxonomy (NCBI): domain Eukaryota; kingdom Metazoa; phylum Chordata; class Actinopteri; order Cypriniformes; family Leuciscidae; genus Chrosomus; species Chrosomus eos. The sequence goes on from CM070838.1 coordinate 28,948,160, forward strand.
GTCAGCGGTCTCTCTCCCCCTTCATCAGCACAGATAAGTGCAAAGAGTTCCTTCAATCTCAAAAAAGGCAATTTCCTTTCAAAGAGCCCTAAAATAGCATTATATGGCGGATTATTTCTAACATGCCTTTCTGTTCGTGTTCTTTTGAATGTGGTCGTTTCATGTCTCCCTCGAATGGCCATGAGCTTTACATTTAGTGTTCGGGCCACACTCCCGCTGAGACATCGTTTGTAATTGGTTCATGTCCTCCCTGTGAGAACAAGACCATGAGCACGCTGCACTCGTGGCTCGTTCTTTTACAAAAGACAGAGAGACACTTCAGCTGCTTCCCATCCTGGTCCTTCTACCTCCTGGTACAAGGCCTCAGCATTATGCGCTGAGGGGGAGCAGGGACATGCGATGAGAGAGTCCCTGTGGGCCTCCCCCTGCAGAAGCTCTCCCATCACATCTCCCTGCTCTCCCTCAGTGCACATCGACAGCGTGGGCCTCCCATTCCTCCACTCACACATGTCTTCCAGTTGAGTTCCTGGATGAGTTTGTTGGTGACCTTAATTTCTCGTTCAGGGCTCGCGAGGAGGGCGAGTTATTGATCGCAGCATCGGACAGCAGCTTAAAGCCTTCTGAGGCTGAAGACTCTGCTCAGTCTGAGGCGAATGCTGAGTTGGCGGCCATGCTTTCCCAGACAGCTGTGAGCATTGGGCTCGAGTGGACTCCTCCACCCTGTCCTGAGCGCTCACGGCTGGCCGCACAACACACTGGCATGCCATGCCTCAGTTCCTTTATTCTCGGAAGTGTACGAGGAGCTGTCGAAATCGTGGAAGGCACTTTTTTTTGCCAGAACACAATATACCAGTGCCCGGTTGCATAAAGCATCTTAAGTTTTCCCTTAAGTATGATACTTCAGGGGTGATTTCCCCTTACCTAAGAGAATAACTTAAGGGTGTTGCATATAATCTCTTTAATGGTTATCTTGGGTAAGGGAAACATTTAAGTGTTTCACTACAGTGATCCTGGATTCACGTTATAAAAGTCTTTTGTTGCCATAGATACGCAAAACTAACACTAGCAATTTTCAAGTTTCATCAAATAAAGTAACGTTAGGCTAGGATATCGGAATGGATAAAGAAAACAAAAAAAGAAAGCCTAATTGGACAGAGGAGGAGAAATGCATTCTTCTTGATGAATGTGATAAAAGGGTCATGACGTGATGGAAACTTGACCGTTGCGTTTAAATGACGGGAAAGAGCCCCCGCAACACGGTGAACCCCTCTGCTGACAGACGATTTATGCACATGGAAAACATCTCCCTCTACCATCTGAAAACTTCCAGATGCAAAAAAATGCAGTGCTATAAGCAGTTGTAACACCGCAGGTAAAGAGTGGTTGCGATGTGTGACATGGTCAAGGCCGCCGTCTAGTTTGTTAGTGATGTCAAATATTGCGCGTCGATCAAATCGGTATTCTTGCAAAAAAAAATTCATCGCTAAGATGGTCCAAAGGGTTCTCCCTATCCCTAAAAGTTCTTTTTTGCACATAATGATCTTCAGCTGGTTCCATAAATTCAGCCATGTCGTCTTATTTTTGTCCCCGTTACTCTTAAGGTTACGATTTCCAAACCTTTTGTCATACTTAGGGAAATGACCGTTAAGGGGTTTTATGCAACACTTAATGCTTTTTAAGGGATTACTTAAGTGAAAAAAAAGCATTTAAGGGAAATTCTAAGTGTTTATGACGTTTCACTTAAAGAAACCCTTAAGTAACACGTAAGGTTTTTTTTTCTGCAACACCCTTAGGTTTAAGGGAAACATAAGAGTGAACTTAAAAGAAAATTACAATTAAGGTGCTTTATGCAACCGGGCACAGCTCCTCAGTCCTCAAAACCCTCAATGGAGGGCGGAGGGATTGTAATCGGAGGTACCTCCAGTGGAGCGAGCGATTGCAGTCCATTCCACCTCGTGGAATTTCTCAGAGAATCCTGTCCAGGCTAAGTTTAAGTTTAAGTTTACCTCGTCCTTGGTGGTCCACCAGGCCAAGGCGCTGAGAGATCTGTAAGAGGGTGGTCCCAACCCAGAGAAGATGCACGAACTGCGCATGGCGACCTACTATGCCCGCCAGGCTACAAAGTTCACGCTGCAGGCTCTGGTTAAATCCTTTGAGACCGTACCTCATCCCCTCTTGGGATATCTCTGTGGTCTTACAGGCCCTTCAGAGAGATCTATTTGAGCCTTCACAGTCATTTGTTCTTAGTGCTTTCTCTATGATGGCCCTCCTGACTCTGCTCACCTCTGTCAAGAGGGTGGGGGACCAACCCTTTTTAGGAATCAAGCTTTAGAAGATGTAGTGGCAAACAATTTTACATCACTGAATAAGAAACAAACATGTACCATTTTAATTGTATAACATCTTATACCTTTTTTTTTTTTATCAATAAAATATAATTTCAACCATTATTTTACCACTAAAATATAGAATTGTTCCACACAGCCTAATGGCTGCTTGCTACTTCAATATTTATCACATAAATGTAAGTTCTCTAGAAATCTAAACGTATGCATCAATTTACTGGATGAAAAAGTAAAAACTTTATTTCTCCTGGCAGTTTGACTTTTTTATCTTTGCGCTCTGCCTCCTCCAACCATTACATGATTATTTGCTTACAATCCACACACACATCTCACACAACAGACAAAACAGACATCAGATAAAACACTGGTTCATCATATTGATCTTTTTTGCACATTTTACTCTGAGATTTCCCCATGATTGTCCCTCTTTTTTGTGGTTTTCCATGGTGCGCCTACATATAACTCTAGACGTCTCTAGAGAGTAAATTTTCACCTAAATTGAAAAAGGTGAGCACTCACAACTTGCTCACAAATTTCGTCAAACGGACCCTCGGGGTTTCCCCCACTACACTCCCGTGGATTAACTGAACCCACCAGACTAATAATCTGTACTAGTCTGGACTAGTAATCTGTACTAGTCACCACAGTGTTCCTTGACCACCTCTCTCAAACAGGTATCAATAACAATCTAGACTTTGTCTCTTACCAGTCTCAGCTTACGCCACTTCAGTTCTTTTGATGATTCCAGTGGTGTCTGTCCTGGACCCTGCCGGTCAGCCCTTCGTCTCTTAAGTTCGCGAGGTAGGGCTGGAACTGCTCAGTCCAGGTGGCCAAACACCACCGCTCTCGGGTCCAAGAGATACACCCAAGGAATCCTGCCGGCAACGCCAAATTGCGGTGGCAAACAATTTTACATTACTGAATAAGAGACAAACATGTACCAATTGTCTTCAAAGGGTATTCATTTTCTTGCAAGAAAAGGCCAGCAGCAGTCATACAGAGTGACTGCAGAGTGTGACAGTGAAGGGAGGGCATCCTTCCTCCTTTATAGTTGACTCCCTCGGTGTCATCAGAGTGACTAAATGAACAACATGTCTCATTACTAACACATTGTTGCACCCGACTACCCTTGAGTAAAGACCCTTTGTCTCAGTCATAGTCACACATTTCTCATTGTCCAGTCATGTTTTTATAAGATTCTATGCTTTAAAGGTTATGCAAACATATAGAATATATTAAATGTCTTCCACAAAGATTAGACCAGCTCTTTGTCTACATTGGAGATCAGCAGAAGGATCCAAGCCAAGAGTGGCCCACTGGATTGTGGATGCCATTCTCCTACGAGGCTCAGGGTTTACTTGTACACCTTGGGAGTGATGGCTCACTCCACTAGGGGAGTTGCAGCCTCTTCAGCTTTAGTGAACGGTGCATCATTAGTAGACATTTCTTGGCTACACCAAACACCTTTCCAAGATTTTACAATCTCCATATGGAACCAGTTTCGTTCCGGGTTCTAGGTACCAACAACTGAACTGGTAGGGTGTAGTGCTTGCATGTCAGCGCCTTTCCCCTCTCTGAGTTGACAATGTGCACTATTTAGGCACAATTAAAGTTTCCAATGATTGGTGAACCTTGGACCACCTTTTCTCCCTCATTAAGCACATATGCGGTAGTTGAGTTTGGCCGAGGAACTCATTACCTGTGGTTTTTCTCCTTTTCATGTGAGCCCTCATATTTGGGTTAAGTGCTCCATATTTTTTGACTCCCTAATGGAAGTCCCATATGTGTATTATTTGAGCGCTGTGTTTTCCCCTAGCTTTCAAAAATATGTCATCAATGCAATATGTCTATTAGAATGTAAACAGTCAGCATTATATAGACTTAGCTCAACCAATAGCATGATTTTGGGGCAGGACCTTCGGTTTGTTGGAAGTAATGGAGGGTTGGGCAGTTTTCTGGGTAAACCTGTTTAAAAAAAATTCTCAAGTTATTCTTAAAAGACAGGACATAATAATAATAATAATAACAACAACAACAACAACAACAGTTCTACTACTAGCACTGATAATAATAATCTGTTCAAAAGGGGGAAAAAAATTATTTGTGCCACTGTACTGAAGTAACACTTGACAAAAACAGTTTAATTAGTTTGGTTTCATGAATATTCATGACAGAATGCATATCTGAAGATACATTTATAAATTAATGAGATCTTCTGCATGGAGAGCTCTTAGTAAAAACTCAAGGATCAATTTCCATGTTGAATTGAATGAGAACACCTGATGCCTCTTTTGCCAACAGCTGATTCTGGGAGGATTTCTGTTTTTCTTGAGTTTCACAAACGATAAAATCCCTGAACATATTCATGCCTGGGACAGATCTGTAATATTAATGCAGACAGTTAGTTAATATGAGGATATGAAAACCTCTAGAGTTACACTTATACCATCATGTTACGCTAATTGACAGAGCCTGTGTAAACACAGATCTTTTGTATGCAAATGTAATCATGTTTCTAATGAGATGAAGCTAATTATTATAGCGTGCAGATGTTGAGCAGCAGCAACAGAAAGAAAAACATGTGTACTTCATGTTTGTGGGTTCTACAAGTGTTGGCATAGATAGATGAACAACAAATCCCTCATCAAAATTAGTTTTCCACCAAAGTAAAAGCTACCAGGTTCAAACGATTGCCTTTGGGTGGTCTGAAATGTTGCATGAAGGTATGTGAATTATGACAGAAATATAGGACTATAATGGTGAAATCTAAAATTGTATGTAATTAATTAATTAATAATTCAGTATTATATTACAGTAATATGATATTGTGATATTATAAAGTTGAAGAAATTCCAAAAAGCAGCTAAATTAAAAAAATTACACTTCATCTCACGCTAAACGTGATTACTTTGAATCTCCAAAAAAACAAGTATGCTGAAAAATAACCACTTCGGATGCTTTATTTTTATTTCTAAGAGTAAATATCACAAATGTTACTAACTGAGACCAGAAGTGTAAGATATTTTTACACTAATTAAACTAAGACATCATTTTATTAAGCAGGGGGAGGGAAAACTCTTCTAAGAAAAAGCAAGTGGAGTGGATAAAACAAAGTTTGCAACAATTGCAGGCAAAGCAGCTGCTCCGTTTAACAGCTTTTTTAGATGATTTAGTAGCTAGGCCAAGTTCACTTAATTAAGGGGCTTATCTTCCTTACAGGGGCCGTCATGTGTTGCCGTACCTAATTAGTTTTGCAGCATAGGTGGCTGTTTCTTGACACTGACACAGGAAACTCGCCAGCACATAAAATGCACATTTAGAATGACAGTACAGCCATAAAAAAGATGCTAGTTAACTGTGCAACTAGTCCCTCTACAAAGTAATGTCTTAATTATATTGTATCATTTGACTTTGCAGACTTTTCTGCAGTTAATGAATTAATGTTACTGTTTTGTAATGTACAGTTAATTATAGTGTGTGTGTGTGTGTGTGTGTGTGTGTGTGTGTGTGTGTGTGTGTGTGTGTGTGTGTGTGTGTGTGTGTGTGTGTGTGTGTGTGTGTGTGTGTGTGTGTGTGTGTGTGTGTGTGTGTGTGCGCGCGTGTGTGTGTGTGTGTGTGTGTGTGTGTGTGTGTGTGTGTGTGTGTGTGTGTGTGTGTGTGTGTGTGTGTGTGTGTGTGTGGTGTGTGTGTGTGTGTGTGTGTGTGTGTGTGTGTGTGGCGATTACAGCTCACTTGGTGCCATTGGCAAGATAGCACTATACTGAATTTTTCAATTTTTTTTATTTTAACTTCTTTTTAACTAAATCATTCCTAATTTACATGTAAGAAACGTTAATCATATAATCACACAAAAATAAAACTTTTTTTAAAAAAATGAACTAATACTTTAGAGACTTTGATTATAATTATCCTTTTGTTCCCTTTCGTCCTGGGAACTCCGACGTGTCGTCGGGGGAGTTCCCTGACGAATTGGGATCACGCTAGGGAGACCAATCGACTTCGAGTGAACTAAAACGAGCCAATAAATATTGGCATGCAAGATTTGCATTCCGCGACCCGCCTGCCAGTGCGGGTATAAAGGGCGGAAGCAAACGCATACACAATGCTTTTTGCTTCGGAGCCGACCAGTTGTGTCCTCTGAGTGGAATGAGCTTGTAGACTGTGAGTCTGCTGTTTCCTGAGAGTCTCTCTGTGCTGGTGTGACGGCGCTTCAGCGGTCTTCGCGATCTCCCGTCTGCTGTCTGTCTGTTACTACACGCGCTGTGTTTACAAAGAGCTGTTTTAACAGCTGGTATACGGTTGAGTGCACGCAGCGGGCTTGCAGTTTCCCCGCTGTGTTGCCGCGTTGATCCCTGTGTGCTTCAGCACAACTAGAGAGTATTTTTCTCTGAAAGAGCAACACGGGTGAAGATCGCGTCCTTTTCAGGATGACGTTTCACCTGTGTGTTTCTGGATGCGGTCGTTTCCTGTCCTCATTGACGGCCACGATCACTGTTTCACATGCCTGGGCTTAAGCGTGTTGAGACTGCGTTCGTGGGTGGTTCGTGTTCTCTCATGAGAACATGACCACGTCGGCGCGTTGTTCGTCTCCCCTTTCTCGTAAAGGCTTGAGCCGTTCAGCGTGCCGTGTGCCGTCGAGCCGCCGGCTGACAGCGCGGTTGTCACGGCAACCCAGCGCGCGTCATTCGGCGCTCTAGATGCGCGGTCAAGACTCAAGTGCCTCAAACGAGGTGGAGTCCCTTTGCATATTCCCCGATCTAGTTCCTCTTCTGCACCAGAAGAGGGCTACTTTGGCTAATAGCATTGGTGATCTGAGGATTACAGTGGGGGTACCCCTCACTCCTCTAGCGCATCGCAAACATGCTGAAACTGTGTTCGTGGGTGGTTTATGCTCTCTTATGAGAGCATGACCACGTCGGCGCGTTGTTTGTCTTGAAAGAGCTTTCAACGTGCCGTGTGTCATCAAGCTTGATGGCCACGTTCACTGTTTTGTGCATGCCTGGCAGCTTACGGGTGGAATTACTGGTGGTTCTCATGAGGAACCAAGTGTTTCATTCGGGGCTCCAGGGGAGGATCAGATGTCGATCGCTGCATCGGAGAGAGGGCTGTTACACTCTGGATATGGTGATACTGAGTCCCACTGTAATGGTGTGTGCACTCATGCTAAATCAGGTCCAGACTTAACAGCCACACTTCCCGGGCTACTCTGGGGGCGCAGTGCAACGCGTGTCGCCTTGCCCCGCCCCCGTGCTTGCCTGGATGTGTGTGAAAAACTTTTTGCAGTATGGAGGCATATTGGTGCCAAAATCTGTGAAAAATTTTCCTCTCTCACTACCCTTGATGGTGGTTTTGCTAATAGCAGACCACCTCTTCCCTGCATGTGATGGTCAGTGTAGACCAAAAAACACGCAGTGCACAAGGGTAGTTCTAAATCGGGGTTGAGCTGTGCTTAGTGACTACCGTGATTTTAGTCACAGCACTGGCCCTCGGTCAGACGATGTGGTCCACTGTGGTCCAGAAGTTTCCCAGGGCTAACCTTGTAGACGTACGAGACATCGCCAAAGTTTCTTTCTCGATGCTCCTATTTCTCAAGGTTTGCCCTGTTTCGGTGACACTGTTGGAGACTGTGCCCAGCGGCTCTCCACAGTTCAGAAGCAGGCTGAGGAAACTACGAGCTTGACTTGATGTGCTTCCGAGTCCCTCATGCTCCTCCTCAGTCTGTTTGTCGCCAAGGGTGTCAGTCCCCTGTGGAAGCTGTCACAGCTAGCTCTACTGTGACGTCTAGCTTCGCAGGAAGACGGCGCCACCTGTCTCGGCAGCCCTGAGACAGGTGACCCAGCGTTGTAGGGAATTGCTCTCTCGGAGACGGTGCACGCACCTCTCCCTCCCCCCGGAGGAGGACGGGGTGGAGTATCTTTCATTCTGTTCCGCCGCTGGCTCCCCGGAGTCCAGTGGTACCCTCATTTCTAGAGCAGTTTCTTCCATCTCTGGGTCACGAGGGTGCGGACTGCAGTGAGCAACGCTCCCATGCCTTGCCACTCCTTTCCCCCTCTTCCATTTCTTAGATGTCAGTGACGCCGCCACGGCCTCGTCACTCTCATCTCCCGCTGGGCAAGGTGGTGCGAAAACCTGGACTCGACGCCCTCGGGCCTCGCTCCTCGTTTCCCCTCCTTTCTTCGCCTCGGGACAGCCCGCAGCCGAACGCCTCCGAGCCTTCCCTGCCGTCTGTTCCTCTGTGGAAGCAGGTAGGTGTTGCCCCGCACACCCAGACCTCTCTCTCGGCCGCAGTAATGCCTCCGGAGTCTGGTCCCTGCCTTCCACCTCGCTGCCCCTCCGCTGGTACGCCGGTTGTCCGGGTGGGTTCGTTGGTACGATTCTCAAAGCCTGGCTAGCGCTTCTGTGGCCGTCCCGCTGGCTCACCCGTTCTATCCGGCTCGGCTATGCAATTCAGTTTGCCCGCCGGCCTCCTAGGTACAGTGCCCCTGTCCTGAGGAAGGAGATCGACGTCCTGCTGGCGAAGGACGCGGTCGAGCCGGTTCCTCCAGCCGAGATGAGGTCTGGGTTTTACAGCCCTTACTTCATTGTACCCAAGAAGGGTGGGGGGTTATGGCCAATCCTGGACCTGCGAGTTTTGAATCGGGCCCTGCACAAGCTCCCGTTCAAAATGCTCACGCAGATACGCATCTTCGAGTGCATCCGTCCCCAGGATTGGTTTGCAGCGATCGACCTGAAGGACGCGTACTTTCATGTCTCGATTCTCCTTCGACACCGACCTTTTCTTCGGTTCGCGTTCGAAGGTCGAGCATACCAGTACAAGGTCTTACCCTTCGGCCTGGCCCTCTCGCCCCGTGTCTTCACGAAAGTCACAGAGGCGGCCATTGTTCCCATGAGAGAACATGGCGTTCGCATTCTCAACTATCTCGACGACTGGCTCATAATAGCTCATTCGCGAGATCTGTTGTGCGAACACAGGGACCTGGTGCTCCAGCACCTCAGCCGCTTGGGTCTTCAGGTCAACTGGGACAAGAGCAAACTCTGCCCAGTGCAGAGGATCTCTTATCTCGGTATGGATGGATTCGGTCGCTCAAGTCCAGTCAGTGCTCAACTGCCTCAAGTCCTTTCAAGGCAGATTAGCGGTCCCACTGAAACAGTTTCAGAGGCTCCTGGGGCATATGGCAGCCGCAGTAACGCCGCTCGGCCTGCTTCATATGATACCGCTTCAGCGCTGGCTTCACGATCGAGTCCCGAGATGGGCGTGGCAGAGCGACACGTTCCGGGTCAACATTACCCCGCACTGTCGCCAAACCTTCAGTCCTTGGTCAGACCCTGCGTTTCTTCGGGCCGGAGTGCCCTTAGTCCAGGTCTCCAGGCATGCTGTGGTTTTCACAGATGCCTCTGCCAACGGATGGGGGGCCACGTACAACGGGCATGCAGTTTCAGGTCTGTGGACGGGGCCTCAACTGCATTGGCACATCAACTGCCTAGAGTTGCAAGCAGTACGCTTAGCCTTGTCTCGCCTCAAGGGGCTGCTTTTGCACAAGCACGTACTGGTCCGTACGGACAGCACTGCGACCGTTGCGTACATCAACCGTCAGGGTGGTCTACGCTCCCGTCGTATGTCGCGACTCGCCCGCCATCTCCTCCTGTGGAGTCAGAAGCATCTGAGGTCGCTTCGAGCCATTCACATCCCTGGTGTGCTCAACCGTACAGCCGACGAGCTTTCACGGCAGCCACCTCTTCCGGGAGAATGGCGACTCCACCCCCAGACGGTTCAGCTGATATGGGAAGTCTTCTGAGCCGCTCAGGTAGACCTGTTTGCCTCTCCGGACACGACTCATTGCCGGTTGTTTTACTCCCTGACCGAGGGTTCTCTCGGCACGGATGCACTGGCGCTCAGCTGGCCCCTGGGTCTTCGCAAATATGCGTTTCCCCCAGTGAGCCTTCTTGCACAGATTTTGTGCAAAGTCAGGGAGGACGAGGAGCAGGTCCTGCTCGTTGCGCCGTATTGGCCCAACCGGACTTGGTACGCGGAACTCATGCTCCTCGCGACAGCCCCTCCTTGGCCGATTCCTCTGAGGAAGGACCTCCTTTCCCAGAGACGGGGCACCTTGTGGCACCCGCGTCCAGACCTCTGGAGACTCCATGTGTGGTCCCTGGATGGGACGCGGAGGTTCTAGGTGGCCTACCGCAGGGTGTGGTAGACACCATCACTTCCGCCAGAGCCCCCTCTACGAGGCGCCTCTATGCGTTGAAGTGGAACCTGTTCGTCGAGTGGTGTTCTTCCCAACGGGAAGACCCCCGAACTTGCCCGATCAGAGTCGTGCTTTCCTTCCTGCAAGATGGGTTGGAGCGAAGGCTGTCTCCCTCCACCCTCAAAGTGTATGTTGCCGCAATAGCCGCTCATCACGATGCAGTAGAAGGTAAGTCGTTGGGAAAGCACGACCTGATCATCAGATTCCTTAAGGGTGCCAGGAGGCTGAATCCGCCTCATACTCTGCACCACTTACCCTCTTGGGACTTGACTCTAGTGCTTAGTGCACTCCAGAGGCCCCCGTTCGAGCCCTTGCCTTCAGTCGAGTTAAATATCCTGTCTATGAAGACAGCTCTCCTGTTGGCTTTGGCTTCTTTTAAGAGGGTAGGGGATCTGCAGGCATTTTCGGTCGACGAATCGTGCCTAGAGTTCGGACCGGGCCTTTCTCACGCTGTGTTGAGACCCCGGCTCGGATACGTGCCCAAGGTTCCTACCACCCCGTTTGTGGATCAGGTAGTGAACCTGCAAGCGCTGCCCCTGGAGGAGGCAGACCCAGCCCTAGCTTTTCTCTGTCCCGTCCGCTCCCTGCGCTGTTACGTGGACAGAACGCAAAGCTTCAGGACCTCAGATCAGCTCTTTGTTTGTTACGGAGGCCAGCAGAAGGGGAAGGCTGTCTCCAAGCAGAGGTTGTCCCACTGGCTAGTGGATGCTATCGCCCGGGCTTATGAGTCCCAGGGCGTGCCTTGCCCACCTAGGTTGACGGCACACTCTACTAGGAGTGTTGCCTCCTCCTGGGCTTTGGCGCAAGGCGCCTCGCTGACAGACATCTGTAGAGCTGCGGGCTGGACGACACCTAACACGTTCGCTAGGTTTTATAGCCTTCGTGTTGAACCTGCTTCCTCCCGTGTACTCGCTACGGCCGGTAGCGCGAGGAATTAGGTTATGTCGGCTTGCTACGCCATTCCCGCCCCGTGGGCCGGATACGTGCGTCTTTTACTCCGTTGGTTCCCCAACATACGGCTAACCTCGTGAGTTCCTCCATCACCCCTTCGGCATCAGGCGAGGCGGATCGCCGGTGCCAGGTCTATTACCTCTCGTAGGAATTGCTATTAGACTGGGTGGCCTTGACAGTGGTCCCTTCGGCGACCCATTTTTTCCACGTTCCAGCTACCCTCCGGGTTAGCTCCGTGTCTTCCTCTCGATAGATCCCTCTGTCGTCCTTGCTGAATACGCTCCCACCCCTCGGGCTGGGACAACCTCAAGGACTTCCGTATGTTTCACTACCCCACGGGTTAGTACATACGTGTATTCCAGTGCCTCCCTTCGGGCGGGCAGGGGCTCCGTAGCGTTCCCTCCTACGGGTTGGGCACGCTTTCCCAGTGTTATCCAAATCCACTGAGTGGGTCTTGCGGAACAGCAGTGTGATTTTCCCTAGCTAGCTCCCGCATCTTGTTCAAGAAACTGCTGCAGGGTAGCTTAGCTGGGCGCTGGAAGGGGTCAGCACCATGGCGTGTTTGTAGGGATCCCAATTCGTCAGGGAACTCCCCCGACGACACGTCGGAGTTCCCAGGACGAAAGGGAACGTCTCGGTTACATATGTAACCCTCGTTCCCTGAGTACAGGGAACGGAGACGTGTCGTCCCTTCGCCATGTTGCTGTACCTTCGCGGAGGGCTGGACACTGTTCGGCTCCTCAGCGAAAAAGCATTGTGTATGCGTTTGCTTCCGCCCTTTATACCCGCACTGGCAGGCGGGTCGCGGAATGCAAATCTTGCATGCCAATATTTATTGGCTCGTTTTAGTTCACTCGAAGTCGATTGGTCTCCCTAGCGTGATCCCAATTCGTCAGGGAACTCCCCCGACGACACGTCTCCGTTCCCTGTACTCAGGGAACGAGGGTTACATATGTAACCGAGACGTTTTCCAATGTGAAAAAGAAGACTCCGTTGTTTTTTACTTTACTTTACTTATTCTGCAGTTTAAACATTTTTGTATACAATATAATTTGCAACTTAAAGATTCAAATAATTAGTAGTAATAGTTTATATTATTAATAATAATTATTATTGTTGTTAGTATTATTATTATTACTGATATTAAAATATTTATAATTAAATATTTGTTTTATTTAATTTAATCATTTAAATTCTT
>CM070838.1:28961005-28988505 GCA_036326025.1 Chrosomus eos
TTGGCAATAAATTGATGTTCTGTTTTTTAGTGACAGTTAACGTCAACTAACTAAGAGGTATTGACTTATGAACTGATCGACACTTAATAAAACAGTTTATTATTGCCAGTCAATCTCAAGTTTGTGGGACCCAGAGGGAATAATTTGCTATTTCAGAGCACAGGCAATTTAATGGAGTTTCTGTTTACTTTAATATCAATTTTGTCTCAGATATTTCTCTTAAAATTTCTTTAGAGTTCTCAGTAACAGTATGTTTTATTTACAGTAAGTACCAATTTTGTCTCTAGACATTTAAAAATATATATTTTGGATAAATACAAAGAGACGCTAGTAAAACAACTTTTAACTAGCAAAAAGAGTGTATGTATATATATATATATTAATTTTGATAGCATTTTACTCATTTACCTGTAAACTTTGCCTCAGATATTTCTCGTAAAATTCCTTTGGAGAAAAAAAAACACAAAGATGAGATGATTTTCCATTAACAGTAAGTTTTTAGAATTTAAAAGTAATTTTTGGTTGCTCAGGTAATGCGTTCTCAGTTATCATACCAATTTTATACAATATCATACAACATCTCTCTTAAAACTCCTTTGGATAAATAAAAAGCGACAGTAAAGTATTTTGATAGCATAGCTTGGATCGGGATGTGTCGGTTATGTCTCAATTAAGTATCAACTTGTCTCAGACGTTTTTCTTAAAATTCATTTGAAGGAATTAAAACACACAAATGACACAATTGTCAATAAACAATGTATATAGATATAAAGGTTATTTTAGCATAGCTCAGATAATGGAGATAATGGTCTTGTTTTTGTCTCATTTAATCATCAATTACTTGTCTCAGATGTTTCTCTTACAATTTCTTTGAAGGAATAAAAACATAAATTACTCAATTATCAATAAACAGCGTATAAAGTTATAAAATATCATTTTGGTAGCATAGCTCAGATAATGGAGGTCTCGGTTATGTCTCATTTAAGTATCAACGTTTCTCAGACGTTTCTCTTAAAATTCATTTGAAGGAATAAAACACACACAAATGGCTCAATTGTGCGATACAACTCTGTCAATGAAATAGCTCATATAATGGAGCTGTCGGATATGTCTCGTTTACATATCAACTTGGTCTCGGGTGTTTTTCTACAAATCTTTAAAAGAAATATGAAAAGACATAAGATAATAATTTGCTGAAATACAGTAAGAGTACAGAGGTAGAAAACAATGTCGATATTATAGCTCAGATAATTTGGTTACACATGAATTTGAGGAGAAACGTTTGAGCTTATATTGAAATGGCTTTTGATTGCAGACTTGGCAAATTTGAGCACTGACATTGTGTCGATCCTTTCAGAAACTCTAGAGATGTTTGAGATCCTGGGCCTTTTCCCGAAAGATCTGAGAACCAAGAGACCCTCTGTTTAATCTCATTGCTATAAGGAAGAAAAAATTAAGACATTCAAAAGTCCTCATTTGTGATAGCTGCTCATTTTAGACTCAAGTTCTTACAGTATTTACCAAGTAACCATGAGCAAGATTTGGCATAATAGGTTTCATGAGTTTTCCTGTAGCGTTTCTTATTTTGGTAGGACTGAGCAGTGATTTAATTTAAGCGCTGTAGGTGTTTGTGCCATGTTCTGCTGTCACATTGCTGTCCCATCACTGCACTTTCAAAGGCTTTGCAACCATAGACGCATAATCTGACTGGCATTACAGTTCCACATGATAAATGGAGCACTTGCTAAGAAAGAAAATAGCTGATGGCAACATCCAGAGAACAAGTGAAAATGAAGAAATTTTGACTCCAGAGAATTCACTGCTCTTCATTTGCCTAGCGCCACAGTACGCTGCTATAGAGAGAGATTTATAATGCACTCTGGAATCGTGCTCCCATTGAACTCCATGATTTTGCGATAAGGGCTCAAAATAACAAGGAACAGACCGACTACTACAAGTAGCAAAGCTACTAACTTAAATACGTTGTCATTAACATGAAGGCTGGGTCATTTCTGTTGCCCAGTGCCTCTGTAAGTTTTTGAAAAACAAATATTCTTACATAATTTATGCTTACATAATTACAGACTTTCAGAAATATGCTCTGGTCAAGATGAAGACATGTAAAAGTACAATATGTAAGACTTTTGTAATAAAATATCCAAAAATTACTTGCACAGTGTGATATATTTCCTGCAGTTGTGTACTTGCATTATCCCAAAAGTTCCCAAAGATTTTAAATTTCAGAGAAATTCCAATTTTAAATAATTGCCGTCCCTGGTCAATGACGTAATATCTGCGTTATGCCTGGTTTCCGCTTGTACTGCCATAGTAACCATGGCGACAGACATGGACAACTGCGTTACGTCTAGCGGCACGCTCACGCTGTTGTTGTTTTGTTCAAACATGACCATGGCAAGCAGACTTTGGGACAAAAGGAGAACTAAAATGAGGATCAATATCAGCATCATCCTTTAGCAATAGCAATATCATCCTTTATATCCACGGGACTCGCATGTGGCGCTGATATCTGTCTCTTATTGGCACTCGTGCCCTACTTCATACCACAGTCATGTTAAAAAACATGAATGTTTTCACTCATCCATAAGCATTATTAATTCATCAGCATGACGACAAGTTCCATAATTCTGCTTATGCGTCATGAACCTACGCCTTTGGTTAGCGACCCCTAGTGGCGAAATACTTTTAGCAATTTTTAGATGAAATATATATTTTCGAAAGTTTTAAAAACTGTGAGAAAATCAAAGCGATAAATCTAAACAAGTTGTGTTCAAAATTTGAGCCTGATATCTCAAATTTTCTTTCAGGAAGATTTTGTTTGGCCGCAGTACCAAAAGTTTCCACTAAATTAAATTTGTCTCCCATTAATTTCCAATGCTCTCTTTTTTGACCGTGAGGAGCACAAGTGTGTCTATTTTCTTCAGGACCATTTAAGCTGTTCGAATTATGTCCAACATCCAACAATGGGTCAAATGTGTGCCTACCTAGTACATTTTTGTTCACATTAGATCTTATTGGTTTTGGACTTTATACTGACCTGGCCTGGATGTATGAAGTTTGTTTACTAAACTGTTAAATATATATATTGTAAATAAAGTGTATTACAATAAAATACTACAAGTCTTTCTACTATAAACCTTCACGTTTAATTCACTGTTACTTGTTTCAAAGGCATTTTTCAGGTTTTTTTTTTTTTTTTTTTTTTTACGTTTACCCTATATTGTAAACCACATTAAGTTTAAATTCACCATGAAATCAAAATGGACAATTCTTTTTTTTTTATATATAGAATATTGATGATGGATTTTTTGTTTACGTGTTACATTTCTAAGATCTCAAAGTTTTTATGATTACGTTTTCTAGTTTCACAGTATTCTACTTTATACAATAGATGAAGGTGATGAGGTTAAATATTCTCAGCACACAATTGGTAAAAAAAAAAATGGTTTGACCTCCAATCCATACCGGAGACACTTAAAAATTGACGAGTAAAATACCTCAGGCGAGAGGAGCTTTTGATGGACAGCCTCATATGGAATTCATCTCCGTTGAGCAATGACTGCTGTACTTACAAGGTTGGTCCTCTCAACCAGAGAGAGAAGTGAATCAACATTTTACTCTCCTTATCATTCACCAGGGTAAACTGCAACTGACATTAATAGACCCAAGGAGGAATCCAGGAATACTGTGAGCACCTGCAAAGTTTATCTGTACACAAGGCTTGCTACATGAATAATAGTGTACCATGGAGAATTTCTGGAGATGTTTGCCCTTATTGTTTGTTTGCAACTTGATTAAAATTGGATCATGACTGAAACCAGACCTTCATGCATTCACAATGGCAAAGTCTGTAGTTAAGTGAAAGAAACAGCAAAGACATGAGGATAGTATGTAGCATGACTGAGGGGATGAGAAATTTGATTAAAATATATAAAATTTAATACTATTTTAATTTAGTACTTAATGTTTTTGTCATCAGAAAATGTATTTACGACTTACGTCGTGACAACGAATGGGGATTCGCTATCAACCTATCAAGCCTATCAACTTTGAGTATTACAAAATGAGCCATTGGCAAGAAAATGCCATGGGCCTGTGTAATTTGCATAGCGTAACTCTGCCCCACCTCGTGGGTATATAAGGAAGTACGCTGGCAACACGTAGTTATGTTTCTGCTTCGGAGCCAAGAGGTCCTCTTCACTCCTGCAGCCTATTCTCTGATTATCTTTGAGAATCTTCGAGATGAGCAGCTTCCAGTCGGTGTTGGTGTGACGGCGTGTTCCAGAGAGTTTCACATTCCTGCGTGCTGATCTGTGCAGTGGTCTGCAACAGCCTATGTGTTTTTCCCTGGGCGCTTCAGCACTGCTGTGAGTTTTCCTTTCACAAAAAGAGCTTTGCACGTAACACGTCTTTTTAAAGATGTTTAACACGTGTATTTCTGGGTGCGATAGTCAGATTGATTCTGCTGATGGGCATGAACGCTGCTTGGTGTGTTTGGGCTTAGATCACGTCATGTTCTCATTGCGGGAACATGACTGTCGCAATGTTGCGGTCGAGACTCAATGACCTCAATAGAGCGAGAGTCCCCTCATTCACACCCCAATCTATTCTCTCCACATGAGGGGATATTTTGGCTGGTGGCCAGGGTGACCTGATGACGAATTCAAACGCCCTCAAATCCTTTCTTCATGGACTTGCATGAAGAGATCATGAGATCGTGGGAGTCTCCTTTGACTTTTCTGGACTGCTCAGCGGCCTCTTCCACCTTCTCTGCCCTCGCAAAGGCCGTGGCCAAAGGGTACACTGGGGTTCCCCTTTGGAGTGATCTGTGGCAACACATCTGTGTCCCCACAGCGCCTCCAGCTGGCGTGGCGACCCTAAGCACCCCTCCAATGCCTGTAGGTTTTTGTCTACTCTGGTGGCAAAGGCCTATAGAGCTGCGGGGCAGGCTGCCGCCTCACTGCATGCTATGGCCATCCTTCAGGTCTACCAGGCCAGGGTGCTCACTGACATGCACGAGGGTAGGGCTGATTCAGGGCTCATGCAAGAGCTGCGTGCCACCACCGACCTCGCTCTACGAGCGACGATGGTGACCGCACGCTCCCTGGGTCAGGTGATGTTCACATGCGTGGTCCAGGAAAGACATCTCTGGCTTAACGTGGTTGATATGCGCGAGGCTGGGCGAACCCGCTTTCTCAACTTCCCCATATCCCAGACTGGCCTCTTTGCGGCGCGGTCGAGGACTCTGCCCAACAGTTCTCGGCCGCCCAGAAGCAGACTTCTCCCGCGGCCAGCTGCTGCCACCCAGACGCCGGCTCAGACACCTCAGTCTGCTCGCTACCGAGGGCGCCCTTCTGTGACTTTTGCTCCTCCCGCCCGGCCCCAGCAGCAGTCTTTACCCGAGCCGCACCATAGAGGTAGTCACACGCAGCCTGCCGAACGCCAGGTGATGCAGCGCTCCCATTACGGGCAGCTCAAAGGTGGGTTGCAGTTCTTTCCAGGAAGTGGTTGCAGGGCCACTCCTTCCCCTGGTGGACCTCTTCTTCCAAAGAACTGACAGTCCCATCTCTGAGCCCCCAGAGGCCGTGGATGGCAGTGTGCGCCGCTTACGAGCCTCGCCACTCTCGTCCCCCTCTGTCGCCAAACCCCTGACAAAGCAGGCCCCAGTGGAACGCTGGTCCTTCCCTGGTCTCCTCTGTCAGGATTCGGCATATGACCGTGCCCCCACACCGGGACGCTCCACCTCCCACAGCTGGGCCGGTCATTCTGCCTCGCTGCCCCATTGTGGATACGTCTGTGGTTCACATGACCCCTCTAGTTCAGTTTTTGGAGCTTTCCAATCTGTTCCGCTGGCTCACGAGAACCATTACACTTAGCTATGCGATTCAGTTCGCTCTGTCTCCTCCCCGTTTCCAGGGAATCCGCTATATCGTGGTGGGTGGCAATGCCCCTGTCATGCATGCGGAGGTCATCACCCACCTGTTGAAGGGTACGATCGATACCGCCCCTCCAGCCGAAATGAAGTCCGGCTTCTACAGCCCCTACTTCAATGTACCCAAGAAGAGTGGTGGGTTACGGCCAATACTGGACCTGCGCAACTTGTACTGAACCCTTCACAGGCTTCCGTTCAAGATGCTCATGGCCAAATGCATTTTCGAATGTGTGCAGCCACAGGATTGGTTTGCAGCGATCGATCTGAAGGACACCTAATTTCATGTCTCCATTCTTCCTCGACAAAGATAGGCATATCAGTACGAAGTTCTCCCATTCGTCTTCACGAAAGTCGTCGAGGCAGTCCTTGTACCGGTACGTCAACACGGGGTTCACATGGCTGATCCTAGCTCACTCTCGAGACCAGGTTTGTGAAAACAGGGACCTTGTGCTCCGGCACCTAGCCCGTCTGGGCCATCGGGTCAACTGGGAAAAGAGCAAACTCTCCCCCGTGTAGAGGATCTCCTTTCTCTGTATGGAAATCGACTCGGTCACCATGTGCACGCAGCTTATGAGCGAGAGCAGTTCGAGGGCAAGAGTGCAGTTTCACTGAAGTTATTTCAGAGGCTCCTGGGGCATATGGCATCCGCAGCTACGCTGCTCGGACTTCTTAATATGAGACCGCTTCAGCTTTGGCTTCGCGATCGAGTCCCGAGGAGGGCATGGCAACTAGGCACGCTCCAAGTAACAGTTACTCCGACCTGCCGTCAGAGCTTTACCCCGTGAACGAACCTTAGTTTTCTAACATGGTTCTCCAAACTTGTAATCCTCACGACAGCACCTCCCTCGCCAATTCCTCTGAGGAAGGACCTCCTTTTTAAAGTTTTTTAAAAAATACATTGAAAATGAAATTCACATTTACAATTATGTAATGAATATGCCTGTGATATCATGATCATGTTTTTAGATATACATGAGATACACGGTTCTGACTCATCTTCTCTATGGTTTCTTTTGTTCACAGGATTTTTACTTTCTGTGAGGACGTTTTGTGACTCTGCCATTTGTGACCTCTCACATATTGGATCATGAATATTAATTACATTGTGACAATCACCAGCCATGTGGAATTACCGTTCATTGCTTGCACATTCGTTCAACAATGCTTAAGCAACTGCTTGAAAGAGGCTTCCTATTGAACTTATCTCTTTATGTATATAAATGGAAGTTAAATAAATACGTATTTATTGATTTTAACACATGCTGATTTGAAGACAGGACTGTTGGTAAGGTAAAAGTTTATGTAGCTATTTTATTCCTTAACCTAATTATTAATCTTCAGTGTGACTTGCACCATTTGAGCTGCATGAATGATGTAGGTAGCTTTTTGAGGACCGGTTACTTTTCTAACAGACATGACTCACAATTTTTGGCTAGTAGATATAAGCGCTAGCAATCACTCAGAAAATCCTCACAGTCCCATCCAAAAAATAACTAAAACGAAAAACTTCTCATCAACCACACAACAACGTTCCTATCAACCTTGTAGGATTATGGTATTCAGTTTTACATGGCAAACACTATTCATAATTTCTTCACAACCGTAAAAGTCTAGTTATTTTACTATTTTAATTACTTTAATTTTTGGTTTGATCAAAATATTCTCATATGCACAGATGACCAAAACATTATAACCAGTCACAGGTGAAGCAATTATCATTGATCATCTCCTAACAACGCTACTATCCTCTATATATGGCCTTGTTAGGAGATGATAAATGATAATTGCATTGACGTTTCTTTCCTGCCGGAACCAACCTCCTCAGCTGGACTGAGTGGCAAAAGAGCTGCTGCATGACTGGATTTAACTGGGGAAACTGCAAAAACGCGAGTGAAACAAACGATTATCAGTTTTAACTAAATGTTGGACTCAATATAGTGTTCCTTACAAATTACCAAATATCCAGTGATCCATTGATATTGACATGAAGCCAGGAATCGTGTTTCCTGACATTTATATGTCCTTGATTTCCAAGCCGGGGAAATACATAAAGGAAATTTGCCTGTGAACGCCTTATATAAATACAATATAGGTAGATCTAAATCTGGGTGATCACTTATATCAGTGTTATAACTTTTTTGTCTGTTTATTTAAAGATATCTAATTATGCAGAATACAAGATGGCAAATATTTAATTGATGAGTTGTCAATACAGTATATAACAATACAATAAATAGGGTGTGGTTTTACCCCTAAATTCAATATATTGACACAAAACGATAACTGCAAATCCACCTTTCGCTGCCTGGATCCACTTGTTTCTGTGAATTGCAGCGATCTATTTGCTTCTCTGTTCTGTAGCTTTCGGCAGTCTGTAAAAATATACCTCAGATTTCTTGTCAAATCTAGTTGTACAGTCAATCGCAAAGCTCTTTCCCATTTTAGATGTGTTTTGTATGTTTGTTTCTGGCATTGATGCTGAAAAACAATGCTGTTTCTCAGTCTTTCTGCCAATCAGTGTGTGTAACCGCAGTCACGCCGGCCGACGGTGATGTCACACGCATAACATCTATTAAGGTCTGAGTAGATTAGAAGGTAATCAAAAAATCAGTTCTCATAATCAATGTGTTGGATGCAGGAGAAAAAGGCAGGATTAAAAATCTGAGTGACTAAGTGATAAGGGCCAAATTATGGCAAGGCGACTGAGTCAGAGTATCTCTGAAACGGCAAGGCTTGTGTGCTTATCACGGTCAGCAGTGGTGAGAATTTACCGTGTCTGAGGAGGGACAAACCACACACCAGCGACTAAGGCTCACTGAAGCACAAGGCCAACGAAGACTATCCCGTCTGGTCCGAGCCAACAGAAGGTCTACTGTAGCTCACACAGTCGAAAGCATCAGACCTGGACCTTGGAGCAGTGGAAGAAGGTCAACTGGTCCGATGAGTCCCGTTTTACATCACGTAGACAATCATGAACGTGTTACATGTGTGCTGTTCACCTGGGGAAGTTATGGCACCAGTGGGATGACAATAAGCCTGTGGAGGGAGTGTCATGCTCTGAACAATGTTCTGCTGGGAAACCCTGGGTCCCGTCATTCACATGGACATAAATTTAACACGTGCCACCAACCTAAACATTGTTGCAGACAAGGTACACCCCTTCATGACAATGGTATTCCCTGGTGGCCTCTTTCAGCAGGATAATTCACCCTGCCACACTGCATACATTCTTCAGGAATGGATTGAGGAACATGATGAAGAGTTCAAGGTGTTGCCCTGACCCCAAAATTCCCCAAATATCAATCCAATTGTCGATTTTCAAATTGGATATCAATTCAATTGAGTATCTGTGGGATGTGCTGGACAAAAAGTTTCATCCACAGAAACTTACAAGCTCCAAAAGGACATAAAGGTGGCGTAAAAGTAATCCATTGGTTTAATGCAAGCTGGATAAACATTCTGAATCTTTTGATCAAATCTGACTTCTGACCTGTAATGCTGCCTGAATCATAATCATACAATGTTCGTCTGTTGACCATAGGAGAACTGAGCCTGGTTTCTCCCAAGGTTTTTTTTCTCAATTCTGTCAACTGATGGAGTTTTGGTTCCTTGCCACTGTCACCTTTGGCTTTTTGGCTTTCTTAGTTGGGGACACTTTTCAACAATATTATTGATCTGATTGCATTAACACCATTATATGATAACTGAACTGATCTGGACGATGACATCACTGTTTTCTCCAGAGCAGCAATATATAAAAGTTGTAAGTTTTACAACAAAAATGAACCATCACTGAACGTACGTACTTTTCAGCTGTACAGCGGAAACTAACTTTGTTGCATAATTTTCCTGTTGTCACTGTAAAGCTGCTTTGTAAATCTGTATTGTAAAAAGCGCTATATAAATAAAGGTGACTTGACTCTTAAATCAAATCAAATCAAATAATTGATCAACTCATTAAAATATACTGACACATAAAAAAAAAACCTCATTGGTTCTTGCATGTTACATGACTTATCATGAGAAGCACCAATGAGGTTTGATGGTATTAATAATCCGTCGGAAAAATCGGGAATTTACAAGAAAGATTAAGAAAATCTTATTCAGCACGGAAAAAAATGGGGACAAAAAGAAGCATTATACTCACCAAACCTATACTGATTATTTTTACACAAAATCCATCCTAATTCTTTCCTCAGGAAGACTTCAATTACTCAGTTGTACAGGTTAGCTGTGCATTTCAGTTCCAACAATAAGTCTTTTCTATCTATTGAGGCTAATGCTGAAAGTCGAGTCTGTCCTCTCGTATTTCTGGCATAAGTTTTAATTCGCTTTAGTGCTAAAAATGTCCCCTCAACAGAAGCAGTGGACACAGCGACAGTCACTGCATAACATGGCGATGTGTACAGGTGACCCATGCTCTCAGACAGATTTTTTGAAGGAAATCAATGAGATCAGCGGGACTTTTGACTTCAAAATCAGACATGGCACACATTACAGTCAGTTCTGTGTTTACCCGGACAGATCGAATAGTGCTCTGTGACTCTGCGTTAAGCTCAGGCTGAATAAGGGATTTTTTCCAGGAAGTTTGAAACTGCTGGGGGTTGAGGAGGGAGAGAAACATTAAATTGTGGGTTGAAAAACTATTAAATCTACAGGAATATATTTTAGTTTAAGCAGTTTGCTACATATGCGGCTAGCTAGCTCTGACTATTATAATAGTACACGCTTTGACCATCCAATCAAAGGACGTGAAAATGCTGACGTTATTGTGCGCCTGTTAGATGGCCCCGGTGCAGTCAAAGCTAAATCTGATTGGCTGATTAAATCTGACTGATTATCTGGGGTGTGTTTCCCAAAAGCAAAGTTGCTAACCTGTTAGCAACTTAGTTGGTTGGCAATGGGAAATTGCATTGCATACCAACAAAGCTAACTTAGTTAGCAACTATCGTTTTGGGAAACGCACCCCTGGGCTGCGTTTCCCAAAAGCATCGTAAGCCTAAGTTGATCGTAAAAACGATCGTACGACTGATCTTAATACTATGGTCTGTTTCCCAAAAGCATCGTAACTTAAGTAGCACTTGAAAATCTTCGTAGAACTACGAGTGCTCTGGAGTAATCGTACATCCCCAAGTGCATCGTAAGAAGACAGATCTATGAGGTCACCTGCAGGACAACCGGCAGATTACACTTTTATCTAGATTTTAACAGATTACAGTGCAACGTGAGTATAATATAAGGTTTTGATTGTACTTTATTGTACACTTTATTATTGTACCCGTGTTTTGTTTAAATTAATTTATAGATGAAATTATTAAAAAGGGAAGAAAAAATAGAAATATACATCTAAATTAAATGAATGAAAAAAAAATCATAAACGAAGTAATGTGGAATCATGTTTTAAAAACTGGGCAAAATAGGGATGAATTTTAAAAAAAAAATGGTCAATGACTTGCTGACGTGCACGAAAACCAGCCATATATTTTGCGGACCTCCTTCCCTGATCTTTGAACACTGCTGGTTGCAGTTAGTTTGCAATGTCCTCCCTGATGTTTTTTTTTTTCCTTATTTGTATGGTGTCCTTTAAATCTGTTAAAAATAAAGTCTTTGTTCCGCTCTATCTAAAAATGACATTAATTTGACCTTTTTTAAAGATATCTTCTCTTGCTTTTTGTTTCGTTTTGTTTTTCAGCCATTATGTCAGTGCCTCCGCCTGTATAGATGCTTTAGACTTGTCTTGATTTCTAATCCACAACAAATGACGATGTTTAGGTTAAACGTTCAGAATATAGTTCCATATAAGGTTATATTTCAGCACTTCGCGAATGGACAGCGGTGCTTGAGTAGCACGTAGAGCGCGTTCTCGCGCGTTCATGTTAAGTGCACTTTTGGGAAACACACGTGGAATTGCCGCGAGCGTTCGTAACCTTGCACGTAGAGAGCGCTCTTAAGAGCTAAGATACATCGTTATCGGGAAACCCGGCCCTGATTGGTTAAAGCAACAGTTTCATTGCCATTCATTTTAATTATAGATTTCTTTGAACCTGGCAACACATGATGGCTGAAATATGATTGGATAAAAGCTCTAACATAAACATACACTACTGGAAGCAGCACAACCAAGAGCAAAGCTATGGAATTAAGAGAATGTACTATTGGGAATAATTGAATAAATATATTTTTATATATTAATATATTAAGTCCTGACGGCCCACCACTGTTAAATATATTTTTTTAGATGCAAAACTATTTCCTGTAAATTTGCCAGACTTCCATTAACTTGTTGTTGATAACGGGTATTTTAATTTACTATCAAAATTATAAGTGCACTAGTTTGTAGCGCAACCAGTTTTACGTTTATTGCACTTTGTTATTATTCTAGTTATGTACCTATGGAAGTCTGGCAAATTCACAGGAAATAGCTTTGCATCTAAAAAAAATATATTTTGCACCAAACCAACATAGTTTTTGAAGCAAATTCGTCCGATTGGCAAGTCGTCACTTAAAGTTGAGAGGCTATGCTGTAGAATACCTATGCCTGATGTCTTTAAATCGAAGATCCAGCTGTGTGAGACACCAACAATCCATCAATCAGTGATTTCCTGGAGCTCCAGTCCACCCCTAAATGACTCAAATGGCCTTTTCTCCAGGGCCTCTCCAGCGATGAAGACCGCACCTGCTAAAGCCTCATTACCGACCATGAGCTTCATCATGGCTTGACAGAAAATCTCTACACATCTCCTTTCATTGCCCGAGTCCACCATCACTCCTTCTCCTCCTTCGCAATAACAGAAATGTCCATCTCCACTAACGAAGGCAACCGCAGATCAAGTTTAATAATTCTCACCAAGCAAAACTGTTCCCATTTCCTCACCTTATTGTAACTTACCATTCATTCCCAATTATTTCCCTTGCTTCTGTATTTTTAATAAGCCATTACTTGTGGATGTATTCTTAATTTTACTCAAATGGCACTTAGAAAAGGCTTTTAATTCCCATCATTTGAATCTGCTCACATATTAATAACAGTGATTTCAGTCATGTGCGCCCTGCTCCATTTTTTTCTTTTTTTCTGTTTTTTCACGTAATTACACAGCACTTTAATTTACCCCATGGCCCTCATATCTTGAATACAAACCGGCACTTAAGACTGCTGCTGTTAAGCTCTCAAAAGAAATAAACAGGCTTGTTTCACCAATGCATCCTTTCTGCCGGCACTACCATTACAGAAGAATGAACAGCCTTGTGTTAACTGTCATTTGACTATAGATACTGCCATCTGATTCCTGAGACGGTATACAAAGGAGACATACAACTCAAAGAGAAATCGAATGGGAGAAGTGAGTATTGTAGATAAGTGTGTGATTTCAGCTAGTATAGATTTGATGACACTCCTGTAAGATGTTATTCAACTATGTTTTTGAAATTAAGTGAACTGACTCGTGTTTGTGGAATTTGACTTGAATTAAGATTAAGATAAATATTAAGATCAAGATTAATATTAAAATGAAAGATTAAGATTTAGCTAGGGTCATAAACCTGCTGATAGATACTATAACTATTTTTGGCGAATTAATTCATTTATAATAAATGTCGCGATAAATGTTTGTGTGTGTGTGTGTGTGTGTGTGTGTGTTGTGTGTGTGTGTGTGTGTGTGTGTGTGTGTGTGTGTGTGTGTGTGTGTGTGTGTGTGTGTGTGTGTGTGTGTGTGTGTGTGTGTGTATACACTGTTAAAAAAAATTATATGATCAGCTATGACAACATATGTTATACAAGATTCAACACATTTTTGTTTAAATCATTTCAAATTAAATTACAAGTTGATTGTAATTAAAAATGTAAGGCATATACACCCATATATTATATATTTACAAACTGTTATGTTAGATGCGATTAATCATAATTAATCGATTGACAGCAATAATAGATTAACTTGTTAATACATAATTGTGCATGACTTTAATAACCATAATGAAAGTGAAATTTTTGTTACAAGTGCGAGACATTGGCTGCATACTTCATACAATACACACTCTTAAAAATGCTGGGTTGTTTTAACCCAATTTGCGGTCAAATATGGACCAACTCAAATATTGGGTTAAAAATGTAATAAAAAATGTCACCCAATGGCTGGGTTTGACCCAAATTTGGGTTAAAACAACCCAGCATTTTTTTAGAGTGTAGTAGGCAAAAAACAATATGTGAAAAAAGAGGTATGTCAGAAATCACAGTTCTCATAAAATAGTAGGCAAAACTACCCAGATGACCAACAACTTATGGCGCGATTCTGAAGTGCGCATTCAATGGACATTAGGCTACTATCCCATGAGAGAGGATTTGTGGATGGCAGTGAAATGAGTAACTGATGCTGGTATGTCACATTGAAAGCATTGTTTTTGTGCCATCTGCCAGTCAACATTGTCATGATGTCTTTTTCCTTTGGCTCCAATAAGACTTATCACGTGACATCTACAGCCGCTGTGATTGGCTCCACTGAGATGCATGAGAACTTTTATGCATGAGGCTACTTTTTCCCGATATTTCAGACCTCTTAAGGGTTAAGATTCTCAGGGTTCGGGTTTTCTCATTTCTCATTAGATGTTCCAAGTCAGTTTGAAAACAAAAGCTTTGAAAGCCTTGAGAGAATAGACATATTGACTAGCACCTGTGTTATGAGTCACAGCACTGTGGCAGTGCTCTGAACAAACTGACTATCACCTCCAATTATTTCCCACAAGTTCGGCAGATACTTTTACTTGGCAACAGCTCAGGATTCCATTGCTGATAAAAAGCCAGTTATAAAGCTGGTTCCCCTGAATACCAAACATGTTTGCCATTGGCTACTCTGCCTTTATGTGCTAATGATGTATTATTCATATTTTTAATGGCCTTGAAAAACAAATGTATTTTCTTAACTGTTAAGCTTTTGCAATTTAAGTTCTTATTCAATGGCTTTTATTGAGTCTGTTCTCATTTATATTCTAATTTTATTGAAATGAATTACTGCTGTGAAAGACAATATTTTGAAACAGTCTTGTTAATGAGAATACCGAAACTGTTGGTTTGTTGTTTACAAAAAAAAACAAACACTTTTTTTACTTTTATATGTGGTTAATTCAACATAAGCTCATTGGAAAACCTGACTTTACCTATATTTTTGTCCAAAAAAGTACCTAAACATACAATTCACCACAGATTTCAGATGAAATAAAAATGCTATCTCACGACCAATTTGTACGAATTCGTACGAGGTGTCTAAGCCCCAGTGATGGGTAGGTTTAGGGGCGGGGTCAGGGGTAGGTCATTCGTACAATTTTTTTTTCCGAATTGGGCAACTCGTAAAATAAGTACGATTTAGCAAAAATTGTACAAATTCGTACAAGTGAGGTCTTATGAATTCGTACGAATTAGCGACTTCGTAAAATACGTACAATTGCAGTGAGATCGGTTTGTAAATGAACACTTGAGGTGGTAAAACAACAACTTTTTTTCCTTTTCACACAAACTATGACTACAGGAGCAAAAAAAAAAAAGATTGATAAAGACTTATTTTCATGCGGTTACTTACACAATACTATGTCATGACCTTAAAAATTTAGCATATCAATTTTAACGTTTACATCACATATCCAGCTCCATGGATTTTCTGACATTGTAAACTTGCTGGACTGGTACAGATTTGCGCTTGCGATGCGAAGCATCAGGTTTCATTTGTGAACCACTGCAATACACTCAACAAATTACGTTCTGTGTTTGTCTGTTTCTGTGAAAATTAAATTAACTATTAGCACCACTTACTGGACAAACACTGTGATTTTGCATGAATGTGTCCACAGGCATGTTTTTTCCAGCCAAGATTAAATTAATTTGAGTAATCCATGTAATTATGCATGTAATGCATTGAATAGTAGGCCTAATTTTATTAATGACATAAAAATAATTAATAATAAAATACAACCCGGATTACAGCGATGCAATCACGTCATGATCTATGCCTCGATAATAAGTTTGCCCAACGCTATCTCACGACCAATTCGTACGAATTTGTACGAATGATTAAAAGGTGGCTAATTCGAATTTGTACGATTTGTCTAAACCCACGTGATTGGGAGGTTTAGGGGCGGAGTCAGGGTAGGTCATTCTTACGAATTGGGCAACTCGTAAAATATGTACGATTTAGCAAAAATCTTACTAATTCGTACGAGCGAGGTCATACGAATTGTAACGAATTAGCCACCTCGTAAAATTCGTACGAATTGCCGTGAGATCGGGTTGGTTTGCCAATATGTTTACCATCATGAACTGTTAGTCTGCGTCTTTCTCCTTTTATGTTCTGCTTTTATTGCTTTGTCTCATTGACAAACCATTATAGCCCCCTCATACCATTATTTCCCATAATGCATTTCTGCAGACCTTGCACAAACTGATCAGTTCTCCACCACAGGCTCTCTCTCTCTCTCTCTCTGTCTCTTTCGTTCTTTCTTTCTCTCTCTTCTCTCCTGCTGTCTTCTACGCCATCCTCTACATTATCACCCTGGGAAGCGGGCTGGGCCGGCACTCATCTCACTTCCTTTCCGTTGCTCCTTTCTCCTGTTCTTAGGCTTTGTGATATTCTAATTAAACCTGACGCACCTTCATGTTTATGCATGTGCACATCCTCCATTGACTTCCCACGTGCATCCGAGTAGGATTACATGCTAGCATGCCAAGTAGCATTTTTATCTGTTTGTTTCTGTTGCTTCTCTCTCTCTCTCTCTCTCTCTCTCTCTCTCTCTCTCTCTCTCTCTCTCTCTCTCTCTCTCTCTCTCTCTCTCTCTCTCTCTCTCTCATATATATATATATATATATATTCCCACCCGCTCCTTTCTCATTCTCCTTTTCCAGACATGACAAAAGAAAACGCCTTCTGAAAGCATCTGTGCCTGCGAAAAAATCCCTGAAAAGAGGTGCAATGTGTTGCCAAGTCCTCCCCATGGATCTCGAAGAGCACCGCCCCTTTGAGAGATTGTTCTCGGAAGATAATTTCACACAGAAACGGCTGCTGCCAAGTGGATGAGACGTGTTATCACTGGATGAAGGGAACCTGATATCACATTGTAGAGGTGTAGATTTCGCCATCTTGATTAAGAGCAATGGATGGACCATTATTGTAATATTACTGATTATGAAAGACATCATAGCAGTAAATCTTTCAATTTAGTGGAGCCGGAGTATGCTAACAGACTATTAGTCAGAGCGTTCACTGCATTAGGACGTAAGTGGATGGATTCAGTTGCAGTCTATGAACTATAAAATAGCAGTCCAACCTCAATCTCGGACACATTCAAGCACTTAAAACCAAATCAACCTGCGTTAACAAGCAAGTCTGGCCCTCTTAAAGGGACCTATTATGCAAAATTCACTTACATGCCATGGTGTTGAACATAAATGAACATAATGTGTGTCGGCAGTGTGTGTACACAACCACCTATAATGTACAAATCCACCACTCTCTTTTTTAATCCCCATAAATTATAATCAGTATCGTTGATAAGCCGTTTGCAGATTGTTCCGCTTGTGACGTCACAAATGCTTAGGCCCGCCCACAGACTGCTGACGGACTCTATTAGCTTACCAAAATCATAATCATGCTCAGAACAAACCGTTTGCAGTTTCTATGTGATGTCACATTGCACAGGCCCCGCCCACGGACCGCGGACAGACTCCGCCCCATTAGCTTAGCTCTCCCCTCAGTGATCTGAACACACTCCGCCATGTTTATCTCCTCGCCAGAGCATTAAAAACAGCATTTAAGTAAGAAATGTAATTCTTGTTTAAAGCTACTGTTATTCAATCAAGAGAGTTAGTGATTTTCTGTTTTCTTTGTTGTTTAATCTACAAAAGGGATAGTTCACTTTGGAATTAATTTTTGATATGTTTTTAGCTTACCTCAAGGGCATCCAAGATGTAGGTGTCTTGTGCCCAGTATTTTCAATTTGATATTTTTAGGTCAACCCGTTCTTGTCTGTCAGTCATATAAGCAGGCAATAGGGGTTCACCTTAAAAAGCATACACAGAGAAGTCCAAATTAAACATGATTTAATGACTCGTAAACGTAAGTACACATTGATGACCTAAGACACGAAACGAGTGGTTTTTGTGAGAAAACGAACAGTATTTATATAGTTTTTACCTCTTGTAAACACAGCCACGTCCAAGTGATCTGAGATCGCGAGCGCTTCGGTCTTTTCCGGAAAGCACCGGAAGTGAAACCTCGTGCGTGTACGTCACTCATACAATTGTTTTATTTTTTTTATTTTTTTGTAATTGTTTTCATTTACGACGGTTTAAACATCCCGGATAAGCGCAAATTAGTACCCTTTTAATTAGCAGTCTTACCTACAATCTCTGTTCTGTGTAAACAATGAGTGACGTACACGCGCAAGGTTTCACTTCCGGTGCTTTCCGAAAAAGAACGAAGCGCTCGCGACCTCTCAGATCACTTGGACGTGGCTGTGTTTACAAGAGGTAAAAACTATATAAATACTGTTCGTTTTCTCACAAAAACCACTCGTTTCGTGTCTTAGGTCATCAATGTGTACTTACGTTTACGAGTCATTAAATCATATTTAATTTGGACTTCTCTGTGTATGCTTTTTAAGGTGAACCCCTATTGCCTGCATTATATGACTGACAGACAAGAACGGTTTGACTTAAAAATATCAAAATTGAAAATACTGTGGCCACAAAGACACCTACATCTTGGATGCCCTTGAGGTAAGCTAAAACATATCAAAAATTAATTTCAAAGTGAACTATCCCTTTAACAGCATATATAGCATTAAATAGTGTATAAATTAATTATAATTAATAAAATTCTGTATTAAAGTAAATGGAATTAATTTTGGGGAGGGCTTTCAAATAAATTAATTTGCATTACAATTAGAAATAATTTAATTATTAAACTTTTGTAAACTGTTTAATTGTTTAAATGTAATATTCATGAATTATTATAATAGTAATCAAAGCTGAATAAATTTACTGTGAAAAGCCCAAATCAAAAACATTATTGCCTTTACACAATAATATAGTCCACAGAAATCCAAAGTAGTTTTGATGTCTTTCCAATCAAACATTGATGCAAGTTAAGGGTGGGGCTTCTTCTTTATCTGGCCAATCACAGACGGAGCAGTAGGAGTGTCTGGGAATCCAAACTGAAAAACCAGTTCCACAATCTCAGACTGTATCTTTAATCGTGAAAAGAATTCTTGCTGTTTTATGTTTTTCCTGCCAGTTAAAGCAAAGAGAGATCAGCAGTACTGCAGCCCACATATGTGCACTGTACTTGAATGCCATCAAGTGGATGCTGGGCCTTTTTTCCTCCGTCGTGACGTCGCCCATCCTAAGCTTGTCTGCAAATGTTGCATCCTCGCCATAAGCCATTCTGTTTGCTAACAACCACACGCAAATCTGAGAAATGAGATAAACAAGACGCTTTCTCACGCTTCTGTCAGAAGGGGCTGGGGTAATTTTAGAAAGATAATCTCTCTAAATATGATTAAAGATTAGACCGCAAAGAACCATATCAACTCTATGGAACGTGGATCTGAGAGCAAAGAACAGAACGAATGCTTTAGATTTACTGCGAACAGGATCCGGAAACTTTATAGAGCCAGAATGCTGAGGTTCTTCTCTACACCTATTTTGTTTTTTACCGTACAACACCCAGAGGATCCAATGGAAAATCCAAAACCAAATGCAACCTCTCGAGTAAATATAAAAACCAGGGGGAAGTAACAGATTGTCAAGGTGAATTAACAAGAGTTTACACTATGTTCCCCGATGAATACAAAATGGCAGAACTGTGTAACGACTCTCTTTTCATTAACTAGACGGTCTTCTCCCTTTCATCGAGCGTCACGTCTGATAGATGTGTGTTTTGGGTCGTAACAATGAGCAGGGATAATCGGAAGGCTGTGCTTTTATTCACCTGCTGTGGTTGGAAGACTGTGGAGTTTAATTTCACGTGAGAATCACCTGCGAAGATGGAAAGCGTAATTAAGTCGGTGGGATTGATTAGCGCCTCGTTCCGGTATTCCCTTTGTTTTCTTGCGCATTCCTCAGGAGCGGACTGATTTATTCTGGGAGTGGGGAACCGTTGGACTTGAAGTATGGGCGTAATTAACCGCTTACACCGTGCTTGACTTTCCCA
Source organism: Chrosomus eos (assembly GCA_036326025.1). NCBI lineage: Eukaryota > Metazoa > Chordata > Actinopteri > Cypriniformes > Leuciscidae > Chrosomus > Chrosomus eos. The sequence continues at coordinate 28,981,148 of CM070838.1, forward strand.
ACTGCCAAAATAACCGCCTTTCCTCCTGGTCTGAAGACCCGACGTCTTTCTCATCATGCTGTTCATGCAGCCAGCCATAACAAGGCCTGAGAAGAGTGGAGGAGGCCTGGTGTTTTCATGAGATCTTATAGCTAGGCTTACAGCAGACTTTAAAGTCGACATGAATGGGAAGTTGCGATAGTCTTTTCTTCCCTATTGTGACGTATATCCGAGTGATATAGCTTCTCAAATGAAGGGCAGGACTTGATTGTGTCCATGGGGAATTGATTGGATGGTTGTGGTTTGCTATTGGTAGATCTCATGTGAGTGACAGGTTGTCCTGCCCTCGTGCCAGTAAACATCATTAGAGAAGAAAAAATATGTCGGCGCAAGAGGGAGGGGAAGTTATTTTGATTAAAGATCACAAAATTCCATAAAAAAATAAGAATATTCAATGTTTGATGTCATGGTGACTTCAACTTGTTCCCCCCTTTTGAACCCAAACCTAATAAATGACATATTTAAACTAAAAAGACACAGTTCATGAAGCCTTTGGTCTACAAGCATAACTGTGGTCTCATTTGAAAGAAGAACAGTGTTGGGGTAACGCATTACAAATAAAGCGAGTTATGTAATCAGAGTAACAAGTAACACGTTACTTTTAAATTGACAAAAACATATCCGAGTTTCTTTGTCAAACAAGTAACGCAAGTTACTTTGTTTTCCCATTTATTGACTTAAAGCTCTCTTGTCCCCATGTTGAGAGGAATCGTGAGTGAGTGCAGAGGCGTTGTGCGTGAACATGATGGGTATTGTATTGAAGTTCTAGACTAAATGTGAGCAGGCATTTACTTATCTCACAAAAACCGATCCATTATCCCTTAAAATGAATAAAAACAGTGAAATGTAAACTCAGAATATTATGCAAGTCTACAATGGATATGGATATGTAATAAATATGTTAAATCAAATATACTTTATGCATTTAATCTCACTTTATTAAGGTTTGTTTGAGCTGCGCCCTCTACTGTACAGACGTGGACTAGCATTTCCTTCAGTCTGAGGCTTATTTGACTTTTGGTGTGAAAACATCTGCCAAAAACATAGCCAAGGTAGGAAAAAGTAAACGCATTACTTTCCATAATGTAAATGTTCTATAAAAAGTAACTAAGTAACACAATTAGTTACTTTTTTTAGGTTGTAACAATATTGTAATGCATTACTTTTAAAAGTAACTTTCCCCAACACTGAAGAAGAGTCTTGATAGTTTGTCGTCATCAACTCAGAATGCCTGAATGATCATTTTATTTATTTAATCTTGGTGAGAACAACTAACAACTAAAAGTTTCTTAATCTGGGTTTGGAAATTGAAATGCAAAAGTTGTTATCCACAAATCTTTGGCTACAAAAATGCATTTGGTGAGAAGCTGAAAATGACAAAATGTAGAAATATGCACGTCGCAAGTAAGCCTTTTGTATCATTTGAAGCAGAAAGCTGGAACTGCTTCAGAGATTTTTGGACACAGAAGACATGGACTCGCAGAACTGTATTTTCAAGACTCTCTAATACCCAATATGGTTTCCTTGATGTGTAGAACTATATGGTCAGCGCAGTCATGCAGAAATATGAAACAAAACCAGATTAAACCAGCCAACCTTTGAATTTTTGAAAGCCAAGCACTTGGCCTCTCTTAAATGGAGTTTCAGACTGCTTTAATAATCTACGTTTCAGAAACTGTTATAAATGGGAAAGATGGATGATTCTGAGAAAGTCCTTGGATCTAAATGCTTCAAGGATTCTCCCCATTTTTACATTTTGAAATGTTAATGAAAATAAACGCTTACCTCTTTGCATACATTACCATGCATTTTATGGATATGAATGGGGAAAAATCCCACATTCGGCTAGGTAGACTTTTTTGTTCCTTACACCCTTGCTGTTAATCAGCAAAACCATAGAAAAGCATGAATATGTATTTATGGTAATTAATGCATTCCTGAATCAAACTCAAATAGCACAGCACTGAGAGTGTAGTGCTCCATTAATTTGCATTATTCAAATGCATGCACAACATGTACATTGTTGTCATTTTCCAAGAAAACACAGAAGTCGGGTCATATATTACAGGACGACAAATACCGTAAACAAAATTAGCTTATTTAGTACTCGGCTGTTGATCGTCACATGACCTGACAGTTAAGTTAAATGCTGACAGTGGCAAAATCCTTTTGTATCAGTGCTGTCTTACAATTCCCTGTTTCTCTTTCAGTGCTTTTGTTCTGAGTAAACCCATTACTCTCTAAACCCATTGCAGCCGTTTCAAAACTGTCCTGCCTAAAGTTTTGAAACTTTCCCTGCATTCACTGTCTGGGTAAAAGTCAAATGGAATTAATTACGTAATGTTAGAAAGATGGGTCAGTGACATATAAGAGTGTCTACAAGAAATATGGAAATATCTACTCTAAAGCATGTAAAATTTGTTGCCACTGCATGAATAGACATACATAAATCCTGTATCGGATCTAGGCAGGTGGAGCTGGGGAGGTGGAGGGGTTCAGAGGAACTCGTGATAGCGCTGCAGGACCAGCTTACAGCAAACAATGAACTACACTATTAAACTGTTGAGCAAGCATCTCATTGGCTGCAGGATCAGCAGAGGCCAATCAGCTTTTGCCAAGCGGAAATGATGTGATTGTTTGCAGAATGCATGTAAAGGACCATCAGCCTCTAGATATTTCTTAGAAATGTAGTCTTATTTTGGTTTCATATGGTTTTGAGGGGGGAAAAAAAACAAGAAAAGTTTCAATTTAATGACCGTAAATATGTCATGTGGTGACAGGTAACTCAAGTAAAATGTTACATTTTCTTAACATTAATTAAACATGTGGTAGTACAAATTTGAATGGACTTTTTTTTTCCTCACAATTGCTAATTTATATCTTAATAAGTCACAGTTACCATTTTATTTTTTATTCTGTGGTGGAAACAAGCTTTCATACATCTTACATATCATTATGTAAAAATAAATCAAAGAAATATATTTTCAAGAAAAAAAGTATTTCTATAAATCCCATGAATTATTCATTAATTAATTAATTATTTTCAATATTTTATTGGCCTTGGAAAAAAAACAGTCATGAGTGTCCTCTCTATGATATAATTTTCTGTTTTATTTGGTACTACCACATGACTTACATACATGACAAACATTTAACAAGAAGTGAAACAGTTTTGTTAATATATTTTTCTGTAAAATATTCCTTCTCAAAATATTATGCCAAGCTACTTATGGGTTTCATTTCAAGGATTAAATAATTTAATATTAAAAAAATCTTTATTATCCTGATTTTTTTTACTTTATGCCTCAAAATATTACCCTAAATGTTAATTCAGAAATTAAAAACATGATCTTAAAAGTTTAGAGCATTGTATACAGGAATGAAATGCATTTTTGAAATATTTTAAATAAATGTAATAAAATACGTGCGCCATGTCACTTACCCACATACTCTTGCCTTTTGACGTTTAGGCGGAAGGTATTGAAAGAAAGGGTATAAAAGAAGTCATGTGACACATCTGATAAATTGCACTAATAAAAAGGGTTATTGCCCAGGCTGTTTCTACCTCCCCAAGCAGTGTTTTTCATCTCCCAACCTCTAAATAACACACAGCACACATTCCATGACACAGCACGTCTATTACTTGCAAATGTATCATGACCCAGTTTGATCAACGGTTAAATGTAGCCCTTTATGACATAAATATTTCATAGGGCTCTTTATTAGCAATATGGTGCAAAACTGGTTCCATTTCTCCTGTAATTCTTGCGAATAGGGTCTCAGCCACAGATGGAAGGGTCATCCTTTCCTGATTCGTACCTCCTTCATATCTTTGATGCAACAGGATCGGCTAAAGCTTTGGTGAGCATGATTGATGGAGGTTCATTTGTTGCCTTCAGGCTTGCTATGAAGGGCCAGCATTAGACTGAAGCTGAAAACCCTGCTGACAGATGAGGCCATGACTGTTGTGACCTTCCCGGACGTTGATATTTCATGCCGAAATCGGCACTGTCTCCACCTCCACCTCCTCGCAATCCCATTCCGCGCCGCATTGCAATTTGAGAGCTGAATCTGAGGGAGAGCGACGTGGCAAAGTGTGACAGTAGGCAATTACAGGATTGAGTTTACGCAGGTGAGATTGGACCATGTATAGCTTCAGAACTATGACTGACAAAAACAACAAAAGTTGAGTTGAAAGACAGGATGACCTTTTGCCTCGAAGGGTCATCCTGTCTTTCAAATCAATTTCGGCATTGTAAAATATCACTATACATCGAGCCTTAAATGTTGAAGAAGCTTCTTGTATTTCCAGGGGGGAAAAAAGTAAAGTTGAGTTCGAGTATAGCCTTACAAAGAGCTAACTTGCTAATAATGCTAATGGGAGCCCAATGCTAATGCGAGCCGCCGCTACTCTGAGGGGCAATTTACATGGCATTGTTTTCAAATAAAAACAGAAAACTTTTTGGCTGTTCATTTACATAACAATGGCATTTTGGACGCCTGAAAACATAAACTTTTGAAAACGGGTTTCAAAGTGCAATTTTTTGAAAACGATGCCCTCTATGTAAACTACAAAAATGCTAATTTGTGAAAATAATGACGTTAAGGCAAATACAGCATACTGGGGAACGCAATAAAACTAATTGACAACAACAAACTTAATCTCAGTTAATTACTACCAATAAGCTTTCCTTTTGTGGCCACGCTATAACTGGATGTCCCCGATCTTTCTTAAATTAAATAACAGCAAAACCAAAATAATGCTTATCGCCTCCACCATACCTGTAAATAGAATGGACCTGTCCTTTGACATAGATGGGATTCTTGTTAAACCCTCCTTCCCATAACGTAATCTTTGTATTTTATTTGATTCCTCTCTTTCCTTTGCTTCTCATATTGCTTTTGATGTTAAAAACTTTTATTATCACCCGAGTTATATTGTACATCTCCACTCCTCCCTCAATCTGACTGATGCAAAACCCCTTGTTCATGCACTAAAATAACTTCTCGTTTGGACTACTGCAATGCCTTGTTAATTGACTTTGAAAAAAAAACATTAACAGGCTGCAGTATGTTCAAAAAGAGTGCTCACCTCAACTAGACGTAGTGTTAAAGGATAATTCCGGTATTTAGCACTTTGAGTCTATTTTCTAGTGTGTTTTGGATGAACTAGAGTGGTGGACACATACATATTGACGATGGGTTCTGTCTCGACTTTGACTCTTTTAGAATCGTCAGAGTGGCTGTCTATGGGCATGCACAAACATGTCCTTAAAACAACCCTTAATGTTCTTTTTCAAAACTGTGCAACTCACCGAGTGGTTAGTGGAGTTCGTTGATGATCCAAAACAAGTAGCGTAGCGAAATACAGTTTCTGTCGTGTTTTATTTGGCATTTTGTAAAATCGCATTGATGTCTGTTGGAGGACTCATTGCTCGTTAATATTACTGCTCTAGTGGAGTGTGCTAACGCTTCAGACTCAAATATCGAGCGGAAGTTTATACGAGGTTGTGAGGTATCTGAAAAAATAGTTCCACTATAACAAATAACACAGATTGAAATCATACATCGCGCCGATAAATTTGTTTTTAATCATCAACGAACACCACTAACCACTCGGTGAGTTGCACAGTTTTGAAAACGAACGTTAAGGGTTGTTTTAAGCACATGTTTGTGCATGCCCATAGACAGCCACTCTGAAGCGCTCAGAGGCGATTCTAAAAGAGTCAAAAAGTCGAGACAGGACCCATCATCAACATTTCTGTGTCCACCACTCTAGTTCATCCAAAACAAACTAGAAAATAGACTCAAAGTGCTAAATACCGGAATTATCCATGATCCATGATCATCACTGGTCTTATACATCTATACAAATACAATTAAAATGTCTTATTTTCGTTTTCTGTTAGTGAAGGTTGTAAACGAATTCAAAAAGTTAGCATCCTTGCTAACCTCATCATTGTGAAAATCTGTAGACAGAAAAATAGCTGGCGGCAGTGAGGGATGTAGCAGCAGCGATGTATTTCTGGAACATAAAAGATGGCCATTTTTCATTTCCCCTCAAGCAATTAGTAGCCTGTTTCCTCTAACCTGTAGAAAACTGCTGACCTGAAACACAAGTCTGATTAATCAGTACAGCTGCACACATACGTCAATAGGTAGAAAGAAATGTGTGAAACAAGACCAGATGAAATCAACCATCTGTTTGTGTTTGACGCTTATAAATAAGTCGTTTCAGCTACACTGCGAGAATAAGGAATCTTCTGTTACCAGGCAACCTGGTCATTGAGCATTCTGTGGACAGACCAACATGAAAAACGTAACAGTAGCCTGCAGATGTGTTCCCGAATGCCGCCGGCCGGGTTTCCCATTGGTTCATCTGTAATAGTGAATCAAGAGTGCAGCTGCCGCCAGGTACAAAGCTCTCCTGGTTTTGTTTGTCCAAGAAAAGGGTCATTTTTCAGCCCTACGGATATGATAAGACCATAATTATAAGTTAAGATGTGGGTTGTCAGATTTTCCTCTTGTCCAAAAGATGAATAGCCTTCCAGATCACTGCTAGCTAAGAGTCTCCTTGTTCAATCCTCAGTCTACAGTCATGGTCCAATTAAAATTGTATTTACAGATTCCTATCATAATCATCCTAAAGATCTGAAGAGTTCTTATTTTCAAGCTAGATAAGTAGGAGAAACTACAGCTTTCGGACAGCTTCCAGTCTGGATGTTATTAAAGGATAATTCTAGTATTTAGCACTTTGAGTCTATTTTCTAGTGTGTTTTGGGTGAACTAGAGTGGTGGACACAGAAATTTTGATGATGGGTCCTGTCTCGACTTTTTGACTCTTTTAGAATCGCCTCTGAGCGCTTCAGAGTGGCTGTCTATGGGCATGCACAAACATGTCCTTAAAACAACCCTTAACGTTCGTTTTAAAAACTGTGACACTCACCAAGTGGTTAGTGGTGTTCGTTGATGTTCCAAAACACCAAGTGTAGCGAAATACAGTTTCTGTCATGTTTTATTTGGCATCTTGTAAAATTGCATTGATGTCTGTTGGAAGACTTATTGCTCGTTGATATTACTGCGCTAGTGGAGTGTGCTAACGCTTCAGACTCAAATATCGAGCGGAAGTTTATACGTGGTTGTGAGCTATCTTAAAAAAATAGTTCCACTATAGCAAATAACACGGATTGAAATCATACATTGCGCCGATATATTTGTTTTTAATCATCAACGAACACCACTAACCACTCGGTGAGTTGCACAGTTTTGAAAACGAACGTTAAGGGTTGTTTTAAGCACATGTTGAACTATTTTTTCAT
>CM070838.1:28993505-29076005 GCA_036326025.1 Chrosomus eos
TAAACTACAAAAACATGAATTTGTGAAAACGGTGACGTCATGCGCATGTGTATTACATTTTCAGTCCATAGGCACATAGTGTTTATAATACAGTATTTTAGTCGTTTTCACAGATCCGTAAGAAAGTTGTCGTCTACGCGAAAAACATACCGTTAGACTTTTCAGTTCTGTGGCAGATGGGTTTGGCACTGTGATAAGTGATTTAAAATCAATCAAAATACTTTTTTTTTCTCATTGACAGTTACACAATTTGCCTTTAGAGACCGAATGATGCCTGATTCGTGAAGTAATCTTGCTTTTGAGTCTTTTGTTTTTTTCAGTAAGTCCAAGCTCACAGAACTGAATCTAATGTTCTCAAGCCAATCTCAATCACTTAATAGTTGTACCCCTGAATAACAATTTAAATTGACTTATTTTTCATTTTAAATTAGAGGTCTAAAATCAAATGACCTGGGGTCCACTACTTTAGTGGTGTTCCCATTTGGGGGCCTAGAACAGGGGTTTGAACAGTAACAACAAATGCAAGTGTTTTAAAACCATGTATTTTAACTATACACAGTTATTGGTGCAGTTACAGTTCACCTCATTCATCCTCATACCTACTCGGCTTGTTTAGTGGAGTAATGATGCCTGAGATTATTCACTGGAGGAAGCAGTAACATTAAGAGACCAGAAACATATTGAGCCGACCTAAAAATGTAAGGACTAAGGAGCCGTTTTACACAACACCTTTTTCAACTAAAAGATGGAAAAATTGTATGAGTTTTGGCCGTTCAGTTACACAACAACACGTTTTAGGTGCCTTAAAACGTGGATGGGTTTCAAAATACACATTTTTGAAAACGATATCGTTATTGTCTCTATGTAAACATCAAAAACATGAATTTGAAAACAGTGACGTCATGTGTATTAACGTGTTCAGTCTATAGGCTCATAGTGTTTCTTTACAAAGTGACATCACCATCTACTGGCCTGGCATGAATAATACAGCGTTTTTAGTCAGTTTCACGGTTCCTTGTGAACAGGGATCGTTTTGACAACGCTGTCGTCTGTACATGAAAAAAACAAAGGAATTTTTTTCATTTTTAGTACATCATTGTCGTGTAAACACCCTGAAAAGCATAATATATTCACCCATGATAGTCCTTCAAACAAACACTTGAGGGCCATATTAAATGTGGCCATAGTTCGAGACCAACATATTTGTCAAAAATACTAATTCTTTATAGGAAAAGCTTATGTGGGTAAAAACTGAGTGCATCTATAAAGAGGAGTTGATGGATGTAGTGCTCAAGTGGTAACCTTTGTCTTATTGCTTGTTTCCCATAAAATCACTTCCCATCACTTCCAGAAGAACTTTCTAAAGACTAAGGGCAAAGCCTTTCGATTCACTTATACATCAAACAGAAGAATCAATGCTCAAAGCACAAGATAGCATCTTTATCTTCCACACCAATCTGTTACAGATTCTTGACCTTTACTTTATTCTTTTGTGGTTTCAAAGAAGAGCATGCATGCTTTTCAATACTCTTTTTATTGTGTACCCACTGTTATCTTTCTCAGTGGGGAAGAGTTTCAACAGCAAGAACCAAAACAATATGACTTTCGAAAAAGCACTCAGTCCATGAGATTGATGCGGTTTATTGATTTACTGATCGCTGATCTCCAATTTTATGAGCAATCAGATGATTTTTGCTTGGATGACGATAAAAAAATAAAAAATCGAGGGACCAGAATATCATACACCTGGCCTCTTTTGATTTAGGCCAAAAGAAACTACTTGGAAAACCCTTACAACTACATAGTGATGGTCTGAAAACCAACCATAACACCTTAACAACCACATTGCAAAGACCTATTAACCACCCAGAACACCAGAGAAACAACTTAGCAACGTGCAAAAATGAAAACACCTTAGCAACCACATATTAAAGTCATAGCAACCATCTAGATAGAACACCCTAGAAACCACTTAGCAATGCGCTAAAAGCAAGAACACCTTAACAGCCACATTGCAAAAACCGATTAACTTCCCAGAACACCCTAGAAACCAATTAGCAACATGCTAAAATGAAAACAACTCAACAACCGCATAACAAGGTAATAGCAACCATCTAGAACACCCTAGAAACCACTTAGCAACGTGCTAAAATGAAAACACATCAACAACCACATAGCAAAGTTATAGAAACCATCTAGAACACCCTAGAAACCACTTTGCAACATGCTAAAAATTAAAACACCTCAGCAACCACATAGCAAAGTTAAAGCAACCACCCATATTACACTATCAATCAATAGTAAGACACTGAAAACCAATCAGAACATTTTAGCCACAGCTTTGTAAAGCCCTGGCAAACACAAAAACAGATGAAACCACACAGCAATGAACACTTTGCAATTATATAGTACAAATTCTGCTGTTTATCAAGGCCCAAATAGCCTCCTCATCAGCACAACAAATACTGATGGTAACAGCTGATGGCAACAGCTTTAAATGAGAAAGAGACACTGATTAAGAGGAAGTCACTGGGTTGCTAAGTGAAGTATGGCCACAGCTAAATTGTTCTCACCATTAACAGAGAAATAAGAAAAGATCGTTCATGGTCTCCAGGGAAAAAAGAGAGGTGAAGAAGGACATCAAGCAGGTGAATTGGTTTCTCAGCTGTAGGGAGGTGATTTCTCTGGAACTGAGACCTTTTATAACGGGTCAGTGCATAGATAAAGCCCAGGATCTATTTATATAAAGAGCAGAGGTTTGAATGAATGGTTGTGCTCAACTTACAGATAACAAAAGGTGTGTTTTCACAGAGACATGGAATGATCATTCAGTATAAGTAAAAGTTTCTCTGGGAGATCAGAAAAAAACAGACCCACAAAGACAGGTAGATTCAGCAAAATGTCAACAACTACATTAAAATAATTTTCTCTGGTACAGAACCTTAAATCCAAAGCCTTAAAGGTTAAAAAAGCTGCTTAGTATCAGTTTTTTCCATGTATAGATTGTGTATATTATCAGTTATTTCTCTAAGTTCTATCTTCAATTCTGTGTTAAACAAAAGAGACAAATTTTATGGTACAAATTAGCAATAAAAGTACTAATCTTCTGTGCTCTAAATTTCACTAAATTTTTGTGTTGACTGCATTTATCAGTCGCAGGGTATGTTTACATGACATGATGAACTAAAAACGGAAACGTTTTTCCTTTGCGTTTTTGACGTACAGACGACAATGTAGTCGAAACGATCCCCGTTCAAATGTATCTGTGAAAATGACTAAAAACGCTGTATTATTCATGCCAGGCCAGTAGATGGTGATGTCACTTTGTAAAGAAACATTATATTATATAATTATATTATATTTCAATGATTTTTATGTTCCTCGCAAAGTTTTTTTTACAAGCAAACGCAAAGTTCCTCGGGGAAAGAGATAAGATTGTCAAGAACTTCTTAAAAAATTAAGAAGAGTGATGGGTTAATTTAAGCTAAATCTGTAAACCTATTACTTTGTTTAAAAAAAAATATGTTTCTTTAATGTTAATTTTATTCTACAAATCAACTAAAATCACACAAACCAGGGTTTTAGACTTGATTCATACATTTCGTAAGTTCATACATTCATAAGTTGTAGTACCAGAGTTGCAAAAATTGCAAGCCTTGCATAAGTTTTCAGGATCAATAGAAACTACTAAAGGTTAGAGTTAAATTCTGTAGGACATTTAGTCCTTCAGGAGCAGGATTGGACACCTAGTCCATTACCACAATAGCTCATTTCAGACTGATCAATTTTAATTTTTATATTCCACTATTAAAAGTTTAAACAGATGCAGTTTTTTTTTTACCGGTAATTATTTCCTGTTCAGAAAAAGTTTTTTTCTATGCATGTTGACACAAACTGAAACTAGGCTTACTTTTTCCTCAACTTGGCTTGAAGTACATACTGTATTTACAGACTTCTATGACTCAGGCTCTGCTTTGAACTGCCTAAACATTGATAGGGTCTTTGATGAGGAAAGTCTATAATTCAGCAGACAGTAAACTCTGAAAGATTTTCTTTCAAAGCCACGTCAAATTATTTATTTTGTCTGCTAATCTTGACCCAAATACTGTATCTGAAAGATGGCTTTTTTTTCACAGGTACCCTGGGATATTTTCTTCTATCCCGCTTTCATCAACCCCCCTGCCCTCTTTGTTTCTTGGCACCAAATGGTTGTCTAATTCTTGAGTGTTGCAAGATAAACCCACAGCCCAAGTTGAGATTTAGCTTCTTTCAAAGCACCTTTCAGATTCATCCCACTTAAAAGTGACACTATTGATCGGCTTCTGTAAAGTCGGTCACCCTTGGGGTGAATCATCCAGTGGGCGGCTCGGCGGTAGGCGCTAGAAGACAGAGGCAAGAATGTCTGGCTGACTTGACCTCTTTGGCTTCAGACCACACCACGCTTCTCCTCCTCCTCCACATTTGTTCTCCTGTAAGGAGGAGACATGGGAAAGCATGGGAAAAAAGATGCCTCATCTCGGTTTGGTCTCAAGTCTCTCGCCCTTTTTGAAAGCCAATGGTTCACAGCGGGCCTCTGGCCTTTCTTAAACACGTAGATATAGAAGACCCAAACAAATATACAAGCTAAATGTCAAACATTTCTCTGAGCGGAGGTGCTAAGGCACTATGTCTCTTTCAGGGACTAGCTAATAAATTCCCCATGACAGAACACCAAAAGATTCTCAAACCAACACGAAAAGGAAATATACATGCGTATCTGTATTTTCTGGGATTTGTTGTGCAGATTCTTGCCTCTTAGGTACATCTACTGTTATGTAAATATCGATAGTCTCCAGCCTCGGGCTTTGAGAAGCGTAGAGGTGGAAAGTCATGTTTACGCAAGACAAAAGGATTTCAGCTTGCCGTACAGTGATTTCCTCACCTCTCTCTCGAAATAGATCCCATTTCAGACTGGCATTATAACCAACATTTGGATGTTATGTTTATGTGGGAACTACGAACTCCCTAAGCAGCCTTGACTGAGGCCAACAGTCAACACCCTCCGCTAGTAATTGAGTAATAACTCAAAGCAACAGAGCCGGTTGCAATTAAAGTAGCCGACCCCTTGCACCAAATTGACGGGTGAAGCCATTACTCAGATCGCTAGCCAGGGCTTTATGATTTGCTTGGGGATTTGAGCAATAATGGAAATGTTTACAGATTGTCATTGATGCCCGTTTTGGCAGTATATTCCAACTGACATTCTCTCTTTCTTCGCTTTCTCTCCCTCGTCCTTTCACCCGCCTCTGCAAATTACCAGCTCCTCTTTCATTGAAAACCTGATCATGTAATTTCCCCCCCACCTCCACCTCCTCTTTCGACGGCCATAATAGCACCCGTCTGCAGGCCGCAATCATTGCACTGTCTCCTGCTTGCTGCTCTCTGCTGGAGAATGAAACAGTGGTGCACCTGGGGCCAGCTAGGCTATCTCATTTTGGGAACTTTCATCTACTTTATTTTTCTCTCTCGGTCTCAGACTCTTTTGTCCCTCTGAGCAAATTCACTAAACACATGAATCAGAACAAATGCTTCCCAGCCAAAACTTGAAGTGTGATGCACAGTTGATTTATTTCATCCTTTTGGAGATGCCACATTATTCCTTGACCTGTCATCTCTGGTACACGTTGAGGAAAGCAGATGATGATACAATTTCTTTGGTTTTCCATCCTGGCAGAAGAGCGGAAGTGTTGTAATGTGGATTAATTTACTCCAGTGGTTCTCAACTAGTTGGTCACAATCCAAAAGATTTTTTTTTTTTCTGATAGGGTTTATTGAAGACATCAAAGGATGTGCATCCCATCAGAATTTTGGTGCAAATTCTGTCACTATTACTAACAAACTATAAGAAAGAAAAATATACACAGATTTAGATTTGTCAAGAAGTACCGACTTCGGTACTGAAGTTTAAAAATGTGACGATACCAGCATTTCACTCTAGCATTTTGAGGGCTGTTGAACGGATTCTTACACACCTTTGATTGGCCATTGTGTTCACGTGCTCAACGCATATGTCTGTGATTGGCCATTGTGTTCACGCACTCAATACATATGTCTGTGATTGGCTACAATGATCAACAATGACATCTTTGACGCTCTTGTCTTCACCAAGCCCTTACACAGATACACACGGGAGCATTTAAAATCAGGCATCTGTGTTGAAACGCTCCCGTGTGTATCTGTGTAAGCGCTCGGTGAAAACAACATGTTTTTGAAGCGTTGACCATTGTAGCCACAAAAAAAGCATGTCCACACAATGCCCAATCAGAGGTGTTTAAGAATCCGTTCAACAGCGCTTAAAATGCTAGAGGGAAATGCTGGTATCATCCCATTTTTTTAATTTCAGTACCAACTTGATACCAAAGTCTGTAATTTTGACAACTCTACACAGACTATATTGGATACTGGTTTTAGGATTGGTATTACTTTAGGATGCCACTTGTTCTAGGTTCTGAAGCAAATCCATTTAAGTACCCCTCATTTACAAATATTAGCAATTGCACAAAGCGCAATGTGCACATAACATTCTGCAGTTCAGGATGCCAAAACTGGGTTGGGATTATATATTAACCACCCAGAAAAAGTCCCAGAACTGGGTAGAGGCCAAACTATGACAAACAAATCTGCCCCAAATGGTGATAATCAGTCCATTTAAGTCTCATTATCTTTTTCATTATTTACATTTTCGAACAATATGGTCTTCGAGTCTTGGGAGTCAGCATTGGAAAAAGGTCATGTTTAATTACATTTCAAGACTTATCTCTCCTCTGGCCTCTGAACAATTACGGGGTGAATGAGAGAAGCTATCAATTGCCTGTGACAATAAGGTATTAAGCCGAAGTGGAGGGAGGGGGCCTCGCAGGACTACAAGCTGTCCCTAAACTGCCTGATGGTAATAACCTCTAATCTAGTGAGGCAAAGCCCTCTTGTTTCCCCTGTACAATCCCGGCTAATTGCCCAATTAAACCAAATCAGGTTCATAACAAATCAACAGCATTAGCACCCAAATAAGCTTCTGCAAAGAAACAGGGTCTCTGAAATTGTCCCTTGGGACACTAATCTAGTTGGTAAGTGCTAAATATATAGAGAAAGTATGAGTGTGTGGGGGCTACAACTTTACATCCCTACAAGACGGGATATTAAAGGTGATGAGTGGCAGTATTCATTTTTAAGGCAACCATTTAGGGAAACACTTCTTCCTGCTTCTCAATTCTTAAGGCTGCTTTACTGAAGGGGTCTAGAGACTATCTTGAATGTTCCACAAACAGAGTACAAATTACTTAAGAGTATTCAAAAGTGTTGTAGTTGAAACCATTCGAGTCAGAGTCCAGGCCAATACCTGAGTAGGTTGATTTTGAGTCAAGACTGAGACTAGAAGAGTATCTGAATAATTCAGAGGATGTACATAAGCTTTCCTGGAAGGGACTGAAGCACAGAGAAGAACATATGCACAAGTCGGCACAGATCACAAAACCAAAGACCAAACTCTGTCTCAGGGCAGATTCCATGACAATACCAAGACGCTAGTAGGAATCAGATTTAAGACCAAACTCTAGTTTTACAACACTAGTCCAAAATTGAAACAATACAACAATGTTGTAATTTTGATAGTGTCTGCTGAACTGATATTCAGTTAAATGCAGAATAAATGACATGTCTCACATTTTGCATGCAACCCAACTACCACATGATGTGTCCGCATAAAAAGGAAATATTGTGAAAACATTTTGGCACGCAAGAAATTACATTATTTGGAATAAGTAAATAATTAAATAAATTTTTTATTGAAAATACTGTTGCGTATATCTTGCATGTGTGATGCCAATCCATTCAACCATGCAACGTTATTTTAAGAAATATTATCTAATTATTTTGCTATTACTTTTTTGACCATGTTATTGTTACCAATTCAGTTTCGTAATCTTTTTTTTTTTAATATATATATAAATACCTTTTTAAAGGCTTTTTGTATTGTATTCAGCCATATCCTAACGTAGTAACAGGGTTGAGAAACAGCTCATATATCATGTAGTTTGACCACCTCGATCACAAGTGGGCGAGGCTAATTTGTGCGTTCTATTATTTATCCGTGTCGGAGTTCCGACTAGGAAGACAGACGTTACCTTACAACACGCGCCAACACGCCCCCTTTCCTCAGATTTCCCAGCTCTGAAGTCAGACAACCGTGAGGACACCGAGCAAGAATTCCGATATGGAATCCAAGATGGCTGCGCCCTGTGTGACTTGTATTAATTGTTTTCATTGTTTTTGGACCGCTTGGGTTGTTTAAATTACGATTTTACTAACTCGTATTACTGCAATACCTTACTGCGTCTGCTTCACTGCCTGTGGGTTGGCTCGGTGGTTCATGTAGATTGTCTACAAACTGAAAGGTTGGTGGTTCGATCCCCGGTTCCACGTGGCCAAGTGTAGAGGTGTCCATGAGCAAGACACCTAACCCCAACTGCTCCCGACGAGCTGGATGGCGCCTTGCATGGCTGACACCGCCGTCGGTGTATGAATGTGTGTATGAATGGGTGAATGTGAGGCAAATATGTAAAGCGCTTTGGTGGCCATTGGGTCTGTGAAAGTGCTATATAAATGCAGTCCATTTACCATTTACCATTCACTGCCTGTGGGTATGGGAATCGCCTTGTTCTGAGTGCAATATTGAAAGAAGCCTTGTTTCAACAAGTGTTACTAATGTGGCTAGCGTTGCTAACAGAAGATAAACTAAAACATGAAATAAAGTGAACATTTTAGAATTTCAAATGGCTGCATTTTGATAAGCGCCTGGTACTCGGCCAGTGCTACCAAAGCAACAGCTTTCTGGGTGGCGTCCATGTTGTTTCTCTGACTCGGACGCGCAAAACATACCAGAAGGCTTGAAGTGTAGAAGTGACGTCATATCCGAGGGCCGAGTTGGTTCGTTGACAATAATAGAATACAATGTTAATTCGACCATCGATCACTACCAGAGGTAGTGGAAAACGTATTCGACTGGATTGCTTTCGTAGTGCTTTCATCGAATTTGTTCAAACAGCCACAAAAGACCATCTACTCTCCACCTACTGACCCAATACATAAACATTATGGGAAGCGCACTAGCCAGACAGGATTTAAACTTTGTCGACTGAAGACCCAAGTTTGGTTTGAAGGTGAAAAACGCATCAAGCACAATGTTCTCTCTCCATTCCTGATTCCTAACACACACACTAAGCGTTCGGCATGATCTTGCGGATTTCAGAGCAGAAACTAATAGCTACTGCTCTCTGTATGTTTTCCCTTCATCCCTGGGCACGTTCATATGTAAATTGCGTGCGCTTATTTCTTCCATTAGATCGAAAGATCTGAAAAAGACCATATATGTACCCGCCCATAGACCCTCCCGTCGAAGAAACCAGGACAGAAGTGGTTTAAAGTGGACAAAAGAGACGGATTAAAACACCAGATGTAAACCGGAATGTGTCTCCCTCGTCCACTTGAGATCTGATAGACCAAAACGCATCTTAATAGCAGGTGTAAACAGGGCCTTTGGTGGATGAACAAGATTAAGCACCTCCTATTCACCTACCATTTGTCTTGACCTCAGTGTTCAAGTCCAAATTTGTGACCTTTTCATGAAAAGAGCCATCTGTTGATTTATGTCGACCCTGTCCAAACAGTTAGCCACCCTCTTGAGTAGACCGCTATTTATGATAAGGATTATCACTATTTGGCCTTGAAAAGTACACAGATAAAGAAACCTTTGTCTTCTGGAAGATACTATTGTGTGTCTTCTATTTTATGCTCTGGAACCCATTTTTTTTCTTCTGTTTCTCCCTATCTTGTTCCTCCCAAAGGCAACTAGTGCTCAATATAGCATATAATGTACAGGCGGTTTGATGTCATCCTCTTATCTGAAAAGGGCCCAGCTGAAGATGAAATCAGAAGCCTGAGGTAGCCGGGTGAGTGAGAAAGCTCTAAAAACAGCTCTGAGCTCTGACTGAAAGGTTTCGCTTCATTTGTGCGTGGATTCGGAAGGACGACAAGCAGAGATGAAGGAGACCCGTGCAGTGGAATAAGAAACCGAGAGGGGGAATTCACTCAAAATGAATTGTGTTCACTGATAATGTAATTTTGTGCTGTCTGCTTTGCTTTAGCACCTGATTCACCACAAGTATTATGCAAATCAGGTGTCTGCACAAATGCACCTATATAAAATTTATACTTAATGCAATTTCGCATGGCGCAATACCACATCTTACAGACCAGTTAGGAATGCTAGTTCATGTAGCATCTCTCAAACTGGATTTTTAAAATGCTGCACATCTTGTCTTTCTATCTTTTCAATCATCATTTGATAAACGAATGCTATGGGCCCTATCATACATCAGGCGCAATGCGGCGCCAGACCGACGACGCAGTTATCATTTTCACGTCCTGCGTCACGTTTTTTAAATAGCAAATTAATTTGCGCCCATTTGTGCGCGTGCTGGTCTGAAAACGAGGTGTGTTGGGGCGCATTGTTGGTGCGTTGATATTTTGAGGAAACTGAAATAGACTGAGCTATTGACCAACTGAAACCTGGTCTAAAGTCAATGGCACAGTATTTTTATTGTTATTTAAAGGGCGCATTAGTAATATGCGCATATAGGCGGGTCCACAGCGTGCGTACACACACACACACACACAGGGATTCGCAGCAGCACACAAACATGCCAAATATTAAAAATAAAAGGATTACAATGTAAAAGATTATTATTGTGTACATAAAGATATGGTGAGTCCGGCTTGTCCCGTAGATGTTCTGCTTGCGTTTTAACCTTGTGCACGAGCAGATGCGTTTCTTCGCTAGAGAAGCGTTGAGTTTTTCCGCTTGCAAATTCCGCTATGTAAATAGCGAATCCGCCATGGTGCGAGCACACCTGGCTTTTAAAGGGAATGGGATATGAGACTCTGATTGGTTTATTGCACTTTACGCCCAAAACACACACATTACTCATTAAGAGAATAGGGACAACCCTTTCAGACCATGCGTCGGGAGAGCCGACCATTTTTCCAGTCGCTAAACTAGCAAAAGTGGGTTCTTTTAGGGCCCTTAGATAACTAGAAAATTTAGTTTGTTTCCCGCAGGCTTTAAAAGTGCCACTTAGATTGCAGAAGGAAGTTGTTAGACATTAAAAAGAAGTGTATAAATCAGACCCAGTGAACTAGTTTGAATTTGCCAGAGTCACAGTAGACATAAGGATAGGAAAGTCTTTCCATGCTGTAAGCAGACAGGTGGGCAGCCAGTCAGGAAGAAAAACACTCTGAGAGATGCAGTCTGGGTGGGCAGGACAAGTACAAGGTAAGAAAAATCAATAGCAAGACGTACATGTGTGGAATGGAGCCGAGGCTTTTCAGAGCAGTTAGATAGGGATTATCTGAGACTAGATGCTTAACGCGTCATTGCCGAGAAAAAAAAAAGTCGCCTTATTGATCACCCCTTACACAAATGCCTAAAACGAATTGATTTTGTCAGGAATTGTTTGTTTGATCCCACAGAAGAGATGCCACAGCACCTTGGCGCTACAAGCCAGAACATGTTTTCTAATAGTCACTGTTGTCGTTTTAAGCGTTTGCCCTATGAATCATCTATAACCCTCTTCACACTTCTCGAGTTCTACACATTTCAGAAGACAACCCACCAAGTAAGGACTTTTAAATAACCCATTGAATTGAACACCATTAATGTTATGTGATATTGGTAACTTTATTTCAATGGTCCACTGTATACATTCTACTAACTATGCAACTTAATGTCAATTAAGTCTCATTAGAGTATTATTAGACATGTAGTTGACATGCAGAATAGTTAGTAAAATGTCCAGAGGACCATCGAAATAAAGTGTTACACTAGCTATGTTTCCATCCACACGTTTTTATCCAAATTAAGTGATATCGAATGAAAAATGCCTTATGGAAACAGTAAAATTCGATTGAATTTCATGAATATCGACTCAAATGAAATATGTTCGGCCTCATCGGATTTTAACTTGATTGATATACGGCTTATGTGATAAACGCTGATGGAAACGTTATTATGGCGTGATCCATTTTGTCTAGCAAAACTTTGTTTGCAAATGTTTGAATGTTGTGCAATTCAGTGCGAAAATGAATGGAAACACCTTAAAATGTCTCTAATCAATTCGACATACAGTACCAATTTGATCACAAAACAGCATGTGACCTCATTACGCACAGGTTTTTATTCGCTTTAAAGCCGTTGGATGGAAACACACTTTCACCAGCTTTATTTGGAGTTTTTTTTTTTACCAAACTTCAGATAACTCAATTGACAAGTGGATGGAAACTTGGCTAGTGATATGTAGGTAATTTTGGTCAAATGTTCTGACTGGTTGGTTTGACTCTCTGGATACCTTAATGATAATGTGTGTGTGAGAGAGTGAGAGAGAGAGAGAGAGAGAGAGGAGAGAGAGAGAGAGAGAGAGAGAGAGAGGAGAGAGAGGAGAAGAGAGAGAGAGAGAGAGAGAGAGGAGAGAGAGAGAGAGAGAGAGAGAGAGGAGAGAGAGAGAGAGAGAGGAGAGAGAGAGAGAGAGAGAGAGAGAGAGAGAGAGAGGAGAGAGAGAGAGAGAGATCACAATCTACTGTTTAACAATGCTGTATATTGATTCTTAAAATCTCATCACGTGATGGTTACTTCGGAGGGTAACTTCTCTAAAAAAAAACATTTAAAACGTGAATCACTGAATCCATCAGACGAGTAACTGAATAAACATGCTATTATCATTACTTCCATTGACGGAAATTACATATATGAGTTTGATCCTGTGTTTTAGGACATTTCTTACAGAATTATTGATATCAAACAAAGTGCGTCAAACTTTTTTTTTTTTTTGTTACACTGAGCATGTGGTCCTGAGGGACTTTGGGTTTGCTTGTTAAAGACATTACAATATAAAATAAATGTGGCAATTTTCCATTCTGCTGGGATTGCTGTCAATTTGAGAGCACTCACAACCACTTTTCAAGGTGAAATTGAATGGAAGGTCTTCTCTCACAGAACCTTAACTATCCAAGGGGCCATTAGGAGGAGAAAGCAGGCACCTCTGACAATACACTACTCCTTCCGGATCTCCGGTGACTGCCACTTCTGCTCTCCATTCAGTGAACTGTGAAAAGCACTGGAGTGCATGCCGTCCACAGGAGACTGGGAACGAAATTGAGCTGCCTGTTGAGTTACATTTTCATTTGCTGGAGAAGTCCATGGAAGATCTTGATAGGACAGGTGACAGTTTGTTACTGCCAGAGTCTGAGCTCTTTAGGTGAAGCGAAGTGTGAGTGGAACGCTTCAAAATATAAAATACTTCACTGAGGCTTGTTTTAACAACCGTGATGGTTTTCAGAACTTGGAAAGGTAGAAAAACTTTTTGGGTTTGTTTTAAACTTAATTTGCCAGTAATCCTGACTCAATAAGTGCTGTTTTCTATGGGAGCATGTTTATTTCAACCATGGGCTAAAAAGATATCTTTTTTTAATTGCGAGTTTATATGCTGACATTTTTATTGCAATTCCGAGTATAAACATATAAACTCTCAATAAGACTTTTTATATCACAATATTAACTTTTTTCTTGTAATTCTGACTTTTTATCTCATAATTCTGACAATTTTTCTCACAATTCTGAGTTTATATCTCATAATTTAGAGAAAAAGGTTTTTTTCATCCATCTTTTCTTCTCTCACAGTTTATATCTCACAATTCAAATTCCTCACAATTGTGGATTTATAACTCTTTTCCTAATATTTTTCTCAGAATTGTGAGATATATATCTTTTTTTTTTAAAAGTGAACTGTGAGATAAAAAGTTCACAATTAACTTTTACGTTTT
This sequence comes from Chrosomus eos, assembly GCA_036326025.1. Lineage (NCBI taxonomy): Eukaryota > Metazoa > Chordata > Actinopteri > Cypriniformes > Leuciscidae > Chrosomus > Chrosomus eos. The sequence continues at coordinate 29,007,414 of CM070838.1, forward strand.
TTTCTTGTTCTGGAGGTAACCAAACTTTTCAACATGCAACAGTTGATCAGATGGTTTTATTTCTCTTTGTGGGAAAATTATGTAAAGATCACAACGAAAGTGATGCGGAAATCACATTGTTGTCACGAGAATTCTTTTTTTTTTGTATGCAACACCAAAAGAAAATTGAGACAAAAATAATGGCTTCCATACAAACTGACATTTTAGAAAAAAATATTTTCCCCTAGGTATTCTCTTTTGAAAAACAAAAGTAATCTCACTTTTAACAATAATGGACACAAACAACATCTGCCCCACATGAATCACGGTTTATAACGGCTTGCTTGGTTAAGTGCTTTTCAAAATCATAGGATTTCACAGCATTCATCAACTCAGAGTCAAATTTCACTGAACAAATAAAGGACTCACTTTGAAAATGCTGGTCCATTTCCAGTGCAGCTGTTCTTGTGTTTTGTTGAGAATTATTATTTGTGTCCAGGAGGTTTGCTCGGTCAGGAATGATTTTGTCAAGTGTAAATGTTTCTCCAGCAAACAGAACAGTGTCATTGAGTGTCGGCAGCCAGTGTGATGTTGGTCAAAATGTCACTGAAGTCGATTCTTGTTGCCTTTATTACAGCGCAGGAGTCATTCTCTGTGAGTGATAGGGAAAGCTCCCTTGGTTTTCTAAGAGGCGATCTCAACATTCTTTTCAAATCTTAACCCTTGTGCCTCATTTAAAAAAAGTTACACATAGGTCCATAGAGAACAAAAATGTCCATGTCAAAAAACTGTTATAAAAATTTGAATCTTGGAAGCACAGACTTTGTTATCATTTTAAAGAAGACCATCGGCAGGTTATTGCTGAAGTAATAGAACATGAATAAGTAAATCCAAAAAAAGTTATATAGGTTTAAGTTTATGAAAATTATTTATGAACATTATTTTATATAAAATACACTCACCTAAAGGATTATTAGGAACACCTGTTCAATTTCTCATTAACGCAATTATCTAATCAACCAATCACATGGCAGTTGCTTCAATGAATTTAGGGGTGTGGTCCTGGTCAAGACAATCTCCTGAACTCCAAACTGAATGTCAGAATGGGAAAGAAAGGTGATTTAAGCAATTTTTAGCAAGGCATGGTTGTTGGTCCCAGAAGGGCCGGTCTGAGTATTTCACAAGCTGCTCAGTTACTGGGATTTTCACGCACAACCATTTCTAGGGTTTACAAAGAATGGTATGAAAAGGGGAAAACATCCAGTATGCGGCAGTCCTGTGGGCGAAAATGCCTTGTTGATGCTAGAGGTCAGAGGAGAATGGGCCGACTGATTCAAGCTGATAGAAGAGCAACTTTGACTGAAATAACCACTTGTTACAACCGAGGTATGCATTTGTGAAGCCACAACACGCACAACCTTGAGGCGGATGGGCTACAACAGCAGAAGACCCCACCGGGTACCACTCATCTCCACTACAAATAGGAAAAAGAGGCTGCAATTTGCAAGAGCTCACCAAAATTGGACAGTTGAAGACTGGAAAAATGTTGCCTGGTCTGATGAGTCTCGATTTCTGTTGAGACATTCAGATGGTAGAGTCAGAATTTGGCGTAAACAGAATGAGAACATGGATCCATCATGCCTTGTTACCACTGTGCAGGCTGGTGGTGGTGGTGTAATGGTGTCGGGGATGTTTTCTTGGCACACTTTAGGCCCCTTAGTGCCAATTGGGCATCGTTTAAATGCCACGGCCTACCTTAGCATTGTTTCTGACCATGTCCATCCCTTTATGGCCACCATGTACCCATCCTCTGATGGCTGCTTCCAGCAGAATAATGCACCATGTCACAAAGCTCGAATCATTTCAAATTGGTTTCTTGAACATGACAATGAGTTCACTGTACTAAAATGACCCCACAGTCACCAGATCTCAACCCAATAGAGCATCTTTGGGATGTGGTGGAACGGGAGCATTGTGCCCTGGATGTGCATCCCACAAATCTCCATCAACTGCAAGATGCTATCCTATCAATATGGGCCAACATTTCTAAAGAATGCTTTCAGCACCTTGTTGAATCAATGCCACGTAGAATTAAGTCGGTTTTGAAGGCGAAAGGGGTTAAACACGGTATTAGTATGGTGTTCCTAATAATCCTTTAGGTGAGTGTATATATTTTATAAAACAAGTTGAACTCTAAAACGGCTAGAAAATCAAAGCCATAAATATAAATAAGTTTTAAAAATAATAAATTTAAGGTTGATATCTCAAAAAAATGAGTTTTCGGTAAGATTTTGTTTGGGCGCAGTAACAGAGTTTCCCCATTGGTTGCCAGCAAAACTCCAATATTACAAGCACACAAACATATTACAAGCACACAAACACACATGCATTTTTTTATTACACACATACAAACTACACTCAGACATCCATACCAACACACCCACACAAATGTCGTTGCATAATTTATCCAATTGGCTCTATAATATGCCGAAGCAGAAAACAGGAATAAAGCGTGGATTTGCTTTATAGGCCAAACCAGAAAAAAATGGCACCATCTGATAAAAAACAGTAAACAAAAATATTTTAAAAGCCTCTTATCAAAGATTGCATCATTTTATAGTTAAATGGCCCTGTGATAAAAAAAAAAATGCAGTTTTAATGGGTTTCAATGGGGCCATTTTTGTCCAAAAGGCGCTGAGAGGGAGTATTTTGTGTATTTTTTAAGGAAATAGCGGTGAAATAGTAAAAATACACACCTTTTATTTTGTGCCAAAAATGTTCCCCAAGGAGGCACAAGGGTTAAACCTAGAGACTAAAAGCTACATAGTTTGTATATGAGAGAGTACAGCAAGTGCTCTTTTATTCTTGTAAAAGAAGATAATTATGTATTCCGGGGTTACTTTGATAAATCTGCATGGAATTGTTGAATAAAGCTCTGATTGTTCAATAGGAGACCATTATTCTTACATCACGTATATGTCAACTTCACCATCCGCCATTCGAACATTTTAAAGATAGACATTAATAGCAATATTATTGCTCACCATTTATTGCCATAAAAGTACTCTTGAATAATAAATTAATCTATTCAACATGTCAAGGTAAATGGATGAATTGTGGTGGGTGTGGGATGGATGGGTGGGTGGGTGATGGATGGGTGGTAATGGATGGATTGGGTGGATGGATGGTGGTGGTGGTGAGTGGTGTGGTGGGTGGGTGGGTGAGTGGATGGATGGGTGAGTGGGTGAGTGGATGGTGGGTGAGGTGGATGGAGGATGGATGGGTGAGTGGTGGATGGATGGTGGTGGGTGGTGATGGTGGTGGTGGGTGAGTGGTGGATGGATGGGTGAGTGGGTGAGTGGATGGATGGATGGGATGGATGGATGGATGGATGGATGGATGGATGGATGGATGGATGGTGGTGGGTGAGTGGATGGATGGATGGGTGGGGTGAGTGGATGGATGGAGTGGGTGAGTGGATGGATGAGGGTGATGTGATGGATGATGGTGATGGATGGATGGATGGATGGATGGGTGGTGGTGAGGTGGTGGGTGGTTGGAGTGGATGGAGTGGTGAGTGGTGATGGATGGATGGGTGGGTGGTGGAGGATGGATGGATGGGTGGGTGGGTGGGTGAGTGAGTGATGGATGGAGTGGGGGTGAGTGAGTGAGTGGATGGATGGGTGGGTGATGAGGGGAGTGGATGGATGGGTGGGATGAGTGGATGATGGTGATGGATGGTGGTGGGTGGATGGATGGATGAGTGGATGGATGGTGGTGAGTGAATGGATGGATGGTGCGTGGGTGGGTGATGGATAGATGGGTGGGTGGATGGATGGATGGATGGGTGGGTGAGTGAGTGGATGGATGGATGGATGGGTGGGTGAGTGAGTGAGTGGATGGATGGGTGGGTGAGTGAGTGGATGGATGGATGGGTGGGTGGATGGATGGATGAGTGGATGGATGGGTGGGTGAGTGGATGGATGGATGGGTGCGTGGGTGGGTGGATGGATAGATGGGTGGGTGGATGGATGGATGGGTGGGTGGATGGATGGGTGGATGGATGGATGAGTGGATGGATGGGTGCGTGGTGGGTGGATGAATGGATTTGTGGATTTGGATGGATGGATGGATGGATGGATGGATGGATGGATGGATGGATGGATGGGTGGGTGGGTGGGTGGATGGGTGGATGGATGGGTGGGTGGGTGGATGGATGAGTGGATGGATGGATGGGTGCGTGGGTGGATGGATGGATGGATGGATAGGTGCGTGGGTGGGTGGGTGGATGAATGGATAGATAGATAGATAATATTCATGAATCAAGCTGATAGACAATGTATGGGTATACTTACATATTTGTCTCTTTGTTTCTCTCTTTCTGTCCCTCTTTCAGTCTGTCGTTCTGACTCAGTGGTGAGGTAATAACTCCTCTGGTTCCTCCGTCTGGCTCACGAGTAAAACATTAAAGTCAAGGAGTTGATTTTCCTTCCATTATCTTTATGATCCGTGTGCCGCAGGAGATGGAGGGTTTCATACGCAGGTGCTCAGGCCTCATCGGCTTCATTTTGTCTCAGACTACTTCTAATACATTTAAAATAAATGTAACTAAGAACCAAAACATTTTATTACATGAAAAGCCTCTTATTATTAGTCTTGAGGTTTACGCTCTCTAATATTTCAATTACTCCATATATATTTAAAGATCTCTTGTTTATGTAGCCGCTCAGTATATTTATAACCTCTAACATTTTCTGGGAAACTCTGAAATCAGTCATTTACCCAACCTCGGGTCGTTTCAAACACGTGTGACTTTCCTCTACACAAAAGGAGAAATTATGAAATTCTGTCATTTTTCTACCATTTTAAGAAAATTTTATCAATTGATTTTATTTAATTTGTTTATTTATATTTAGAAATCAAACAATTTGGGTTAGGGACATTGTGGCCAAGATTGTTATTTCAAAAACAAGATATTTATATACGGAGAAATGTATTATAAATTTAAAATGAGTTGCTATGAAGTTATATTATATATTGTGTGTGTGTGTGTGTGTGTTGTGTGTGTGTGTGTGGTGTGTGTGTGTGTGTGTGTGTGTGTGTGTGTGTGTGTGTGTGTGTGTGTGGAGAGAGAGAGAGAGAGAGAGAGAGAGAGAGAGAGAGAGAGAGAGAGAGAGAGAGAGAGAGAGAGAGAGAGAGAGAGAGATACACTCACTATAGTAATGAACTGTTAAATGTATTTTTGTTGATTTTAATTTAAAAAAAAATAATAAAATGCATTTAGTCTATTAGATCTTTTCAAAACTATGTATATACTTATTAATCACATTTATTGTCCATTTAATTTAATCCGTTTTTTTATTGATTTTAAATATTATTTAATCATTTTTTAATCATATTATGTATATTTATTCATTTTTTGTATTGTTAATCAAATTTTATATTCATTTATTTATTTTAATCTAATTAATTTATTTACCTACTTTACAGTTTTTCTCTCGACTTCTCTTTCCGGAACCCTGGGGGTCCCAAGTTTGAAAACTTACTTCACCTTCTTCACCTCATGGTTCAGGGTATCAGTGGCGTAGCATCTGGGCATGCAGGGTATGCACGTGCAAATGGGCCCGGGCCGATAGGGGGCCCGTCCATGGGGAACTTTTGATTAAAACCAGATTATTATTTTTTTAAAGTGTAGCCACAATAAATATATTTTTTGTATGCATGTCATGATATATTTCTATAGCGTTTTATTTTTAACAGGAGCGGTGAGTCATTATTTCCGCCTCTGTGCTCGCGCTGGCCAGTGGAAAAGCACTAATGGGTGAAGATGGCATGAAGAAGTCAACATTCGCGATATGGACGTATGCGCATTAGGCTATTCGTTCTGTGTTTTCTATTTAAACAGTTAGGCTTTTTTTAGGTGGTATTTTTCATGTTTTTATCACGCAATCATGTTTTTGATGCGGTGGTGATGCAATTGTAACATGTAAGCCTAAGGGTAGCGGCGGCGATAATTAAAGCCGAAAGCTGACACCTAAAAGCTGTCACAAAGAACCGGCAAAAGCAATGCTTATGAATATGTCAAATATAGCAAGGAGGACACATTTTAATTGTTTATTGATAAAGATGAAGTTGAGTATGCTGACTCGCGATCTAGTGAATGCGCCAGAGATAATGCACATTTCCTTTCATAAGCAGAGAGCAATCTGTTTAGTTTCGTTTTGAATTTGCTCTGTTTACAAGTTGACATTTCAATATAGATATATGTTTCAGGTCTGTGGAGTAGGCTATTATACGCTGAGTTTCGGTAGCCTATAGGCCTATTAATGAGAAGCGCTCCAGTTCACGCGCCGGCGATTCGTGATTATCTATTGTCTGCTTTTACTTACTATTATTTATTAAATCCAGGCAATTAGCTGATGAAAGATTGATTAAAATCAAGATACAATTAATTCAAAACGAAATTCACTTTAAATAAAGGCTTTGTGCTTTTCTGTTTGAGGTCTGTGAAAGTTTTAAAGCAGTCTTTAAGTGCCAGTTCAGAGCGCTCGCGTCCGTATAACGGAGAACTGTCACGTCTGTAACATTGTTTTTTCCTCATAAATGTGAACACGAAAAATAAAATAAATATTTTATGTTCTGTGGAGAGCCAACCCTTTCGCAGTATAATTCACAGAATTACAAAAAATATATTTTGCCTCCTAAAAGTTAAAGATTTTTTTGTCACGCATGAATGCGTGTCTATTTCCTAATATTAAATATGAAATGTGTAGACTGATATTTTTCTAATGTCTGGACTCCTTTAAGGGATGAGCCTATGCATAACAGATGTTTCAATATATTGGAAGGCTATTAATGCTTTTCTGAGAATTTATATTTGAAGTTTTGACTGCAAATGTCATGTCCATAACGCTGGAATTCCCCAATTTTAAATAATTTATCCTCAACTAATTTTGTGGTGTAGGTCTACGTATTTTATTATGTTAACCTCAAATAATATTAATCGTAATTTAAGGATGTGGTAGCATTGGATATGGACGGTAAGTATATCGCTGGGAGTTGGAAGGGGTGTGTCGCGATTCTGCAGGTTTGTGGATCTGAGTGTCACAAATCGCGATTTCGGTTTCATATCGCATATCGTTACAGCCGTTTTTAGAACGTTAAGTTCTACTTCTGAATAGTTGTTTTGGTGAAAAAGTAACTCAAAAGTAGAAAAGTAGTAATGTAACGCATTACAATTCTGAGACATTGTAAGGTTATGAATTACTTTTAAATAACAGTAACAAGTAATAGATAATGCATTACAGTTTGGAAGTAACTTGCACAACACTGATCTTCAATGTACTTGGGGGGCGGGGTTAGGGGGGGCCCTACCATTTTATTTTGCATATGGGCCCGGGGCTGACTTGCTACGCCACTGCAGGGTATCCAGTGGCGTATCCAGGACATTTTTTGGGGGGTGGCCAAGATGGGACACAAAGCTAGTTTGGGGTGGCCATGGCATAGCGAAGTTTAATGCGTATATGTACGCAGCCAACCATGGTTCGAATCCTGGTCCTTTGCTGCATGTCACATCCTCTCTCTCTCCCATGATTTCCTGTCTCATAACTGTCAAATAAAAGTGTCTATCCTGTTAAAAACAGTCCTAACCACCTATCACAGTCCTCAAATATCTCTGGTTATTTTTACATGTCTATTTTTAATCAGTAATTATGGTCAGGATAGGGTAAACATTTTCTAAGAGCTATTTTCTTGTAGTGAATTAAAATCCTTGTGTCGTTTGATTAAAGTTAGACTAGAGTAGCAAAATTAAACTGCTCTTAACTCATCCTATAGAATAACATGTATCAGTCATCAGCTCATCATCTGTGTCACCTGTATTGTTACCTGTGTTTGCTTTACTAATTAAGGCACCATCTTGTGGTTACATAAAAACACAGACATCCATCAGGATAAACCAAAATGCTTAAATATAGGACCTTATTAAAAAGTGTATCTGTAAAAGCAAAAGAAAAACTAAGCTTGTAAGGAAAAAACATAAATATTTGTTGTTCTTTACATGCTTAGTTTGTTATTATTTAGCTTAGATATAATTTGTTAGAGATTTTTAATTTGAATTTCTTAGTTTGTTCTTTGCCAGGTGTGTTTTTATTTAACCACAAAAGGGGACTTAAATTAGTAAAGCAAACATGGGTAACAATACAGGTAACTCAGATGATGGCCTGATGACTGAATAATGTCATTTGGATGTCTTGTGATGTATGAAAATGTGCAAAAAGTGTTTTTTAACCCAGACAGTATTCATGTCCAAGGCCCTGATGAAGGTATAAATTGAAACGTTGGCTTTGATTCAGCATACATTATTTAAATCAAACAGTTAAGACTTAGAATCATAAATGGTCAAGATGCTTCTTCATAAATTAACTTGCCATTTTTTTAATGCAATTTGCTCTGCCTATTTATACGTCTAAAAAATATGTGGACTGTGTGTGAAGATGAGCTAATTGATACAAACAAAAATCCTTTTTCAACAGCCCTTAAATCACAGAGCAAATAAATAAGTCACAGCTTGTTCTTGTGTTATAACTTAAATCTAGACTTTCAGACTATATTTCACTCACTGGTTGGCCAAAAATATAACATTAGCTCTGTTGAACACACACACATCTGCAAAAAAAAAAACACCCTCAGTCTTCAGTCCAGAAAATAGTGTTTCGTATTTCATGGCGGTGTAACGAGTGGAAATAAGGTGTGGCCCCTTTAAGAGCTGCGCGCGCCCTCTTCAACTGTCTGCACTCTTAACTTGGTTTGCAGGCTGCTAAGCTAGCTAGTACCGTGTAGTTCGACTTTTTCAGTTTTCCTACACATTCAGAGGGAACTACGATATAACTAAACATTAAATTACCATACCTCTCAATCTACAGATTCCAGTGTTTTTATCGTTGTTGTATTGTTGCTGTTGTAACTGTGACCGTCCTCCTGTTTCACGGAGCAGCAGCAGCCAGCGCGCTCATCTCATGGTTCACCTGACCTGCATGGCCACACGTCCGCTGAGCAGAAATCAGCTCTCAGCCTCAGTACGACCATTACGGTGTTCGTTAAAAATGTAAAACTGGCCCTAAATCAGTTGATCAGCTGTCATCATTGATTGGCAGCATTTCTCTTGTTTCTTGTGTTGACGAACTTTTCCAACTACCTATCAGATCTGGGGTGGCCACAGGGGTGGCCAATGAGCTTTCAGGGGTGGCCCTGGCCACCCCAGGCCACCCCCTAGAATCGCCACTGCATTTGAATCAGCCATGAAAATCTGAAAATACAAATATGCCATAACTGCATAATCAGTACTGGTGATTGGACAGATACAGTTAGATTCAAGGATTTGATTGGATGAATAATTATAAATGCTCTCTGTAGCAGTACCTGATTAACATCGTGTGTTTCAGGATGGGTGGAAATCCTTCTTTTTGAAGAGATCGGTTTCCTGCTGTTTGCCCTCTTGTTGAGTGACATGAACCGTTGTGTTCGCCACCTCGTGATTTGTATGTTTTGGCACAATTTTGGCACAAATGCCTTTCCAGGCATTGTAGCACCTCTCCCCCTCTCAGGAACACACTTAGTTGGATCAGGTCCCATAATCCTGTTATCATTGCAGCCAGGCCAAGATAAAGAAAGTCCGGCTTTTACAGCCCTGACAAGAGAACCCCACGAGAGGAGCCAGTTCTGATTTATTCCTCTTTAGATCCATTTGCAGTCTTTGCTGGGATGCGTCCAGCTCCAGGGAGATGCTCAGCGAGTCTGGAAATGCCGAGGGATTAGAGCTCGTGGCACTAGGAGGCCGATAGAATCTCGACACTGTTTAGGCCCAGATTTACGGGTGGAGTCCGCCAGACATTGATTGCGGAGTCAGCAGACAGTCAGGGTCGAGCGCCAGCTTTGATTGTGGCTAATCAGGCTCAATCATCTTCCCTGTGATTGGTGGAGAAGGGTCTGGGAATGGAGCCACCATCAGCTTTATCTTGCCCGTTGACTCTAGTATTTTTATGAGATCTGTTTCTAGCTCTGCTCAGAAGGGATGCTGTTCAGTTTTGATTTGGGCATTTTTTGCCAGTTATATCTGGGTCAATGATGTGACATTATTTTTTATACCATATATATATATACACACACACACTGTCATTGAAAAGTTTTGGATCGGTAAGATTTTTAGATCTTCTGCTCACCAAGGCTGCATATACTTGATAAAAAAAAAACTTAATAATGTTATATATTATATACAATTTAATATATATATTTTTAAATTTATTTTATTATTTATGTAATTTATTCCTGTGATCAAAGCTGAATTTTCAGCATCATTACTCCAGTCTTCAGTGTCACATGATCCTTCAGAAATCATTCTATGCGGATTTGAAGGTCAAGAAACATTTCTCATTATTTATTTAAAAAAAATTGTATTCAACTGTTTTCAACATTGATAATAATAATACATGTTTTTGAGCATCAAATCCGCATATTATACTGATTTCTGAAGGATCATGTGACACTAAAGACTGGAGTAATGATGCTGAAAATTCAGCTTTGATCACAGGAATAAATTACATAAATAATAAAATAAAATTAAAAAATTAAAAAATAATATATATATATATATATATATATATATATATATATATATATATATATATATATATATATATATATAATTAAATTGTCATAATATATAACATTATTACGTTGTTGTTTTTTATCAAATAAATGCAGCCTTGGTGAGCAGAAGAGATTTCTTTTAAAAACATTAAAAATCTTAGAGATCCAAAACTTTTATTAAATTAATTAACACAAATTTTGGATCTCTAAGATTTTTTTATGTTTTTAAAAGAAAAACATTAAAAACATAAAAAATCGTAGAGATCCAAAACTTTTATTACCGGTAATTAATTTAACAAAGCTCCTTTTACTCCACATAATATTGCGAGTCACACCACATGACTTTAATTTGGCGGTCAGAGGTTTTGCGTATATTTATCTGCTTATTAAAAAAAAAACTTTTGTCAGCCAATTCAAATTGTACGTTTTAGTACGAATCACATTGTAGAAATTCATACGAAATTTTCTCACGAAGTTGCTGGAATTTTATGACAAGGCAAGGTTAGTTCAGGTTGTAAAATGTCATGTGGTGCAACTCCCCAAAAACAATGTTATTCATTAATTAATAAATCATGATATATGCAAAAATGCTTTTTGTAAGGAAAAAATAGTATCACTTTTTACTAAATTATTACACCGCATGACATTAAATATAAACCTTGCTTGAAAATGAACTTAAAGATTTTAGATGTATTGTGGATCCTGGAACGCTAATGGAATTTTTTCTCCAGGTATTATAGACCTTATCTGTTCGACAATACAAGCAAACCCTTTTTGACCCTGACGCCACAGAAGTCGTCATTCCCTCGACGTGTTTGACGTTCGTCATCTCACAGCTGAAACTGAATGGGGACTGAGATTGTCTGGACAATGAGAGTAATGTATTCTCACAGCTTTGCGGCGGACAGGTGGTCTTTGTCTTTTTAATTGGGTTCACAAAGCTATGAGTGAAACTGAGATATGACTCCATGCATATTAACGAAATATAATACCCATTTACTTTCTTTTTTTCTATTGCTGTAATTCATTATCCTACTCTATTGTTGTTCTATGTATTTTACCAATCATAATTTTAAACAACAATAGTTTATTAGACTAATCTGCCTCACTCTACTTGATTATGGGACTATTATGGGGTTTTAAAAGACAAATGTTATCATCAAAACATATAATTTTTACAAATTATTGACAAAATAACATTTGGAATTTCCTTTTGTGATTTTAAGCTAAAAGTTTTCACAGCAATTACACCCAAATACATGGTTGAATCAAAAACTTTTGTCTTAAATGTTAGCGCGATATGGGTATATATCAGTAACGCTGTATATTAAATAATTATATTTTAAACCTAGTGTGTTCCATCAAAATTCTTGCCTTTATTAATACATTTTCTATATATTAACTAAATGGCAGTTCCTCTGAACCCCTCCACCTCCCCCAGCTCCACCTGCCTAGATCTGCTACAGCATTTATGTATGTCTATGCAGCAAAGGCATATTTTACATGCTCACAGCAGTGTATATGTTTCTATATTGGCAGCAGCAAGTCCATACTTGCATATAGAATAGCATTGCCATATATCCCAAAACTTTGCATTCAGCAAAACTAGCTTGCTAATAATACATACTAAAAGTACGGTCAATGCAGATAAAGTGGGACTTTGACTATACCACTAAACTTTGGTGTACCAGTATCCAGTCTGTGACCAACAGATACCCTATATTTTTGCTTGAGAAATTTCAGATAAAAAAAGAGCCACTTAAACGTCTGAAATACCTCTTTTGCCCGCAAGACAAATATTGTATTTTCCTGCTTGCCGTAAAAAACCCTTGAACGTGAAATCAATGCGCGGGGACTCAATAACAATCCATCTGTGTTTCCCCAGGCATATCACTGAGCCTCTGTGCCCCAGACCGTTATTATCAAGGGATCTATGAGAGAAATTTGCACTTCGACGTAACCGAACAGATCTGTTTGCCATGTACCCACTGTGTGAGAGTGATTTTACATCAACACTCAAGCGAAGAGAAAATACTTATTCTTTGCGAGCCTTGATAAGGATATCTCGGATGATGGTGACAAACTACATGCTTTGGGATTTGAGAACATAGATTCAAGTAAATCAAAACATCAGACTACTCGTACCTTACTTTTTTATGCCATTCTGTAAGAAAAAGCACACGTTTCTCCGGAGCTGAAATGCATGGCCCTGTGCTGAAGGATTCAATGTGTCACTTTGACCTGAGAGGTGTCTTTTATATTTGGTTCCACTCCTGTGGCTGAGAGCCCATGGGACTTCTTTGAGCAGCTCATGAGCAGCCTGCCTGCGAGAAGGAGGACCGGGGAAAGTAATGCCAGAGGACAACTGGCTCCATCATAAATAAGTAACAGATTTCTATTTTCTTAAAGTTGCACATTAAACTTTAAAACGCCGCCCTCAGTGAGACAACAAGAGACCTTTAAAGGTTTAGGAGGTACATTCTCAGATGAGAGATACTTCTTTGATGAATATTTGTGAGACTCGACTTGAAATTGGTCACGATTAAGAATATTATAGTTAACTAAACCTAAAATGAAAACCCTGCACCTTTTCATGGCTTCAAAAATAACTATTGATCGATTAACTATTTATGATTAATCATTCATGGAGTTTTCATCCAGCATTTTAGTTTGGCACAAGCTGATTGGCCTCTGCTGATCCTGCAGCCAATGAGATGCTTGCTCAACATTTTAATATGTGTATCATTGTTTGCTGTAAGCTGGTCCTGCAGCGCTATCACGAGTTCCTCTGAACCCCTCCACCTCCCCAGCTCCACCTGTCTAGATCAGATACAGGATTCATGTATGCTATTCATGCAGTGGCAGGCCATCTTACATGCTCACAGCACAATGTCTGTGTTTCTATATTGGCTACAGCAAGTCCATACTTGCATGTTTTTTTTTAAACTGTTTAGGAACTGTTTTATTTTTTTACATTTAAACTGGAAATAATTAAAAGTGAAAAAAATACATATTAAAAAAAAAGAAATGTAATAACCTGGGTAAAGATTATCCAGATATAAAGTCAGGTTTTAAAATTAAAAATAAAAATAAAAATAAAAGGATGGTTAAAGCCTGACTAGAGGTTTTCCAGCCCAAGTAGCTGTCAAGTGTCAAAACCCCTCTAATACTATAGCAAAACACCAGCTATCCACCTTAGGCTGGTTTAAGGTGTTTTTTGTCCTGCTTTCATTGTCTGGAAAGAAAAAAAGTACAGGCTAGCAAAATGGCATCTGGCATCATTGGTTCTGTTTACGTAGACAAACACAGCAGGTCTGGAGAACAGTGGCGTTTGGGTAAATTGTGCTCGAATTGTGATCAAGGCCGTGAAGGCCTTTGCCATCTGTATTGTGACATGCAAATGCACCTGTTACAATAGCACCTGGACCGCCCAACTCGCCAGCTCATTGTGCGCAATTACAGAGGCTTGCAGTTTCTGCAGCCGCGCTTTGATCCCTCGAAGCATGAGGGCTGCCGAGAGTCTGAGCACCTGTTAAGTGCACGAGTCATCTGTTCCTCAGCTGTGGTGCCTCCTCCATGAGACTGAGCGCCAGGGAAATTAATCCGTAGAGCCATGGAAATTAATCCAGACCTCAAAGGAACGTCTGGACACTGGTGTTCACAGCTCGGGCTTGAACTCCGTTATCGCTCTTATCATGTTAAAAACAGATTCTAGCATTATGTAGCATTTCAGCTGTTTTGCTCGAAGTGAGCTTGGCTGCCTATACAGTAGAAAGTGTTTTTTTTTTTTTAATCAGTGCTACCTGACTAGAGAAAACAGAAAAGGCTGTCGTCTTCCCTTTTGCCAAATAGGTAGAAAAACTTCAATACCCATAATGCACTGGGTATGTTGCCATTCAAGGCCACTCCCACCAGCCTATTATTGATATGAGAGTCAAATACTGTCTTGCTTTAGTAGGAAATACTTCTTAGCAAACTTTTAGTCATAGTGGAGTCGACTTGTATCGTTCCCGGGTGCAATAATTCAAAGAGTAATTGTTTAGAGGGAGTGAGTCACAGTTTCAGTTCCCAGTGAAGGATCAATCATGGTAAAGAATCTCAAGTAGGAAGAGAACACTGCAAAAAAAAAAAAAAAAAATTCTGAAAACCTGTTTGTAGTCAACATTTCAGACTGGATGACCACGGACAGTGTTTTAGGCCAAAATTGAAAGAAACTGATGTTCTGTCAGCTCTGTCACGTTCAGGTAAGAAAGCTGTTGCCATAGTGTTCTGTTTTTACCCTAATGCTGTTTTATGGGTGGAACAATATATCGTGTCACAATATATCGCAATACAAAATAGCAACAATATGTATCGTGGATAGTGACAATATGTATTGAGTATATTTCACCCAAAATATAAATTACTGGGTAAGAAAAAAATCGAACTTTCAGAGTTTTGGTGTCAGTACTACATTAAACTACTACATTTAATGTTGAATATAATGTATAATAATACAACCGGGGGATATTTTTGGGCCCTGATAATGCCAAATGTCTTTTGTTACCAGTGGCTTACATTATTTTAAATATAGCTAGTCACTGACAGAGTAAACGCATATTAGTCTAAAATAATTCTGTATTTTCAGCTTCAGAATCATGAATATTCTGGTGTCTCTATTGTCCTGTGCTTTGGGTTATCAGCACCAAGCTTATTCATTTAAACACCCTATGTAATACCAAATTCAGCATTTTAATCAACAGTAATTTTTTTGTTAACCTTTTACCATACGTCTTGGAAAATCGCAATGATATTGTATCGTAAGTTCAGTATCGTGATATGTATCGAATTTTGACATGAGGGTATTGTTACAACCCTACAAAATACGATACAATTTTCAGTGATAAACCCTCTTTCTGACTTCATATGTAAGTTTATATGTCGTAATTCTGACCTTTTCTTGCTATTGTGCGTTTATATCTCATATTTTTTTACTATTTTTCACAATTCCGAGTTTATCTCGCAATTCAGACTTTTTCTCATATTGCTAGAGTTTTGAGAAGAATAATCAGAATTGAGAGATGTAAACTTGAAATTGTGAGAAATAAAGTCATCAGAGCAATTATGAGAGAAAAAGGTCAAGAACTGTGAGATATAAAGTCACGATTATCTTTTTTAATAATTTTCCCCCTCATTTTGGAAACAAGCTTCCAAAAAGAATATAGTAACTAGAGCTATGTGGAGATAGTCTGCAGACATAGTCTCTGAGAGATGGAAATATGCCTGAAAATAAGGCATTTGATTTAAAGCTGTGTATGACAAGAGGCTTAAATTACTCAAGCTCTCATATAACCCAGAATTTATTGTGTTTGGCTGTGCAATGCATCTTAGTATGTAAGTGTGGCTGCTCATGTGTTGATATTGATTTAGCATTAAGAGGAAATTGGAAATATCGCAATGGTGTGGGGATCTATTGGCTTTCAAAGCGGAGATGCTACTGCACCACTCTCAACAGAAGCGCTATTGTTATTATTCTTAATTGATTGCCATAAACCTGCTTCTGAAATTATGGAAAATATCATTTGATACTAATATACAAGCTGTAATAATTATATGAGATCCAATAGCAGTCCATCTCAGCAGTGTCTGAGGCTAAACAAAGATTTTCTTCAGAAATTGCATTGCAAACCATCATAATGACATGAATGAAAGAATTTTCATCTTTTATATACTCAAGCACTTCCATTTAAAAATTACCTAGCCAAAATAAATCGGTGTAATTTCTGTAATGACTGCATTTTTTTCCCCACTAGTTTAGGTCTCATAAACCAAATAGTTTTTGTTTACACGACTATTTTTCACCCTCTTTCTGACTCTTATAATTAGACAATTTTTGCTGCTGTACCTTTAAGACTTCCACATGTAAATTATCTCCATTTTGATTGGCTTATCTTAAAGAGAACCTATTATCACCTTTTACAAAGTCTTGTTTTTGGGCTCTACTAGAGCATGTTTTCATGCTTGAATGTTCAAAAACACATTATGTTTTACATATTCTCCATTGTTGCAGCTGGTCTCTTCCCAGTCTGTCAGTAACGCTCTATTTAGTTCCTGACTCTATGAAGCCCCTCCTTCTGAAAAGCACAATGTGCTCTGATTGGTCGGCTGGAGCAGTGTGTTGTGATTGGTCAACCGGTTTGAGCGTGTTTAGGAAATGTCATACCCCTCACCACAACCGTGAGTTTCAACACACTACTAACTAACTCAACCAGGCCTCGTCCCTTTATTTTGTGTATGCCTTGCGCTGGAATTGTTTCAATAAGGAAAATTATGATGTTTTCATTCCCAGAGGAAAAAAACAAGACTACGGCCGCATTTCAGGGAGTTCAGAAACAGTGCGCACTGATATAGAGAATAACTGCCTTTGGAGTGACTTTGCAGACCTTTTTATGCTCATTACACACTAAAGAAAATTGAAAATGTAATAAAGCATAATGGTTGCTGCTCTTCAATGCTTGGATGTACTAAAAGATGTTTAAGCATTAGAAAACTACCATCGTGCAAGAGTGTGTGGCGCTATTAGTGTTAGCAAACAGTGGCATTTGCTAATACCGCAGGCCACACAATGACACCAAATATGTTGCGTGTCGTTTATGGCTGGGAGCGGAAGGACATGCTCTCTGTTCAGCCACGTCTTCCGCTGAATGACCCGGGTCCCATCTGCCACACCGCGCATATGTCAGTCCCACAGAGCGAGGCCATTCATCATCCGTACCGATAACACCCGCCTGCACTCCGCTTCAACACCCGCACTCCCAGGATGGGTGCTTTCTGCAGATTATAAAGTGTAATATATTCAGTCATGACTGACAACTTCAAACTGGACTTCAAAGGGCCTAAATATATATATAATTGAGTGTTCCTTCAACTACAGCAACTTATATGTCCTAGGGGTTCATTATTATTAGAACTAACATTTTCATTCTCTCTTATTGTTATATTGTATGAAGCTTAATATTTTATTAATTAAATTTAATTAATTTAACATTCTTAATTTTTTTTTTTTTACATTTAGTCATTTAGCAAACACTTTTATCCAAAGCAACATACAAATGAGAACAAATAGAAGCAATAATGCAATAACCAACAATAATGCAACCATATGCAAGTGCCAGTTAGTTTAGCGTCCACGTAGCAAGGCGTTTTTTTTTTTTTTTTAATTATAGATATATTGAATAGTAAGTGTTAGTATTAATATCAAATGTTGACGAAAAACATGCGTCTTCAGGAGTTTCTTGAAAATGGCTAAAGACTCAGTAGCTCGGGTTGATTTGGGCAGGTCATTCCACCAGCTGAAACAGTCAAAGTAAAGGTCTGTGAAAGTGATTTTGTGCCTCTTTGTTAATTTGCAGAACGCAAGCATCTGGAGGGCACATTCATCTGAAATAATGAGTTAATACATGGGGTGCAGAGCCAGTGGTTGTTCTGTAGGCAAAAATCCGTGGCTTGAATTTGATGCAAGCGGCAAATTTGCAAGTTTATGAAGAGAGGTTAAAGTCTACTCTAGCTGCAGCATTCTGGATCAGTTGCAGAGGTTCGACAGTTGATGCTGGAAGGCCTGCCAAGAGAATATTACAATAGTCCAGTCTGGATAGAATAAGAGCTCGGAAAAGGAGTTGCGTAGCTCCGATAGGATGGGCCTGATCCTCCTAATGTTGTATAAGGCAAATCAGTTTTAGCAATGTGGTCTGTGAAGTTTAATTGATCATCAATCACAACTCCAAGGTTCCTGGCTGTCCTGGATGAAGTTAAAGTGGAACCAAGATGAATGGAGAAGTTGTGATGAATTGTTGGGTTGGCCGAGACCACAAGCAGTTGTCTTAGCAAGGTTTAGTTGTAGGTGGTGATCCTTCATCCAGAAAAGAAATGTCTGTCAGGCAGGTCGAGATGCGAGCAGCTACCGTGGATGGAATGAGAGGTAGAGTTGTTTGTTATCAGCACAGTGATAGGAAAACCCATGTTTCTGAATGACAGATCCTAGTGACGTAGTGTAGATGGAGAAGAGAAGAGGTCCAAGCACTGAGCCCTGAGGCACCTCAGTAGCTAGATATTGCGACTTAGACACCTCACCCCTCCACAACACCCTGAAGGACTGACCTGAGATGTAAGTTCCTGAGATCCCCTTCGTCATGAGGGTTGAAAGGAGGATCTGGTGGTTAACTGTGTCAAAAGCAGCAGACAGATCCAGCAGGATGAGTCCTGAGGATTTGGAAGCTGCTCTTCCCAGTCTCAGAGCTTCAGTAACTGAGAGTAGGGCAGTCTCAGTTGAGTGGCCACTTTTGAAACCAGACTGGTAGGTTGTTCTGTGTAAGAAAGGTAGAGACTTGGTTGAAATTGACTTGTATAAGTGTCCAGCAATGAATGGAGGATGGGATACCAGTCTGTAGTTTTCTAAAATTGCTGGATTTAGAGTAGTTTTCTTAACCTCTTAAGCTTCACCTCTATTTTATACTGAAAATCTTATTGTGGTGTTATGTCTTAATTTGTGTCAGGACTTATGAAAATTAAAAAAGGAGTTGATTCCTTTAATATGAATTATGACTGTTAGCTGCTGCCATTCAGGAAAAAAAAAAAACTCCTCTACAGCCATCATGAAAGTGGTTGACAAAACGACGTCCCTCATGTCTTTTAGTTCAAAAGTGTGAAGATGTAGAGAAATGTTGATAGGTTCTCATGTGTTTACACCAAATTTCTATAGAGATGAGTAATATGTAATGTATTACATTTTTAACCAAAATGCGGTGCTTTGTGCAGTACCACTGAACACTCTCATGTACTGTGATTCATTCTTCCAGTAAACTGAAGGGTGCTCATGCACATTTAGTCCACAAACAAGACTCGTGTTGAATAGGGTGACCAAACGTCCTGTTTTCCCAGGACATGTCCTGTTTTCACGCCCTGTCCTGGCCGTCCTGTCTGTTTTTAAAAAGTGATGAAAATGTCCTGGTTTTCATTATTTTTCATTGGGCCATTAAGCGTGTACTTTAAATACACGCCTTTGCACACAAAACATATGACTTTGGCTTCACCCCCTCTTGTTATAATCAGCGCGTTCCTCAATCTGCAGCGTCAAGCACAGAGCACGTCAGACTGTGTGTGAGGCCTCTGTGTGTGTGTGTCTGTGTGTGTGTTCATCGCAGCCTCATTGGTCTGTCACTTCTTGTCAATGTCAGAATATTTGAAATGACCAATCAAATCAAAGTAGGCGGACTTTACACGTTCACAGAATTTTAGCAGCGTGACACTTGAGACGCGTCACGCTTCAGTTTACGGTCAAGTGCGAGGTAAGATGTAAGTAGCCTACAGCGTAAAAAAAGCCCAATTGTTAATTCACAGATGATTTACAGAGAAAATTCCTGTGTTTTCGTTTCGGTCAGGATCCGTGTAAGGCAGAATGCATGAACTGCAAAGTTGGCACGTGTTAGTGTTAATAGCGACCTAGAAGCCCACATAAAGAACGTATAGGCTAAGAGAACATCAGGAGGATTCAAATTGTTTTTTTTTTTACTGAAATAGTGTAGTAGATTTTTTATTTTATTTTAGTAGTAGATTTTTAACCTATGCTATGGCCATGAAAATAAATAGTGTCATGTAAAAGGTGTTAAAAGCTAAACTTTTTAAAAAAAAAAATAGTATTCTATTGTTGCAGGCCAAACATTGAATGGAAAGGATGTATTACTTTATGTATTAAAGTACAATAACATAGTTGCAAGATTGTGAATGCATTTGTCAAGTATTTTTTTGATGCATTCTCCCCCAAACCACGCCCCCACCCCTTAACCACGCCTCTCCAAAAATCACGCCCCGCCCATCAACCACGCCCCCCGTCCTGTTTTCTGAAAACTAAAATATGGTCACCCTAGTGTTGAAGAGCCATATTACCGGTATGTGACATTCCAGCACATCATTTTCATAACCAAGGCTTCTAGAGATAGCTGTAACATGCAGATAAAGACGTTTTAGAGACAATAAACACACGATTGCAACGATATATAATTTACCTGTGTTCTTTAAGCCGTGTCGGGTATTTTAATAATAATAGATTATATTTGTAATGCAATGCTAATCGACATAGCCTTTATCATTGTACAGAATAGTATAAAAGAATATATTTTCTGTCAGATTTTTTTTATCTGAAGCCACATAGGATCACAAAAGGTTATTTAAATCACTCGACTTGCGCTATAAAGCAAGCTTGGAGTAAAAACATGGTTTTAATCTCATAAATTTTCATGTACTGGTGGCGTGCTAAGCTAACATGCAAGCTAGCCCTAAGATGCACCTGCCACCTAGCTGAGCAAATATGTTAATTTTTCATTTTATTATGAATAATTTTGAATAGTAAAGCTCACTGGAATGTTTCTTTTTTCAAGAAGGGCTTTTGATACAGTTTCAAAAAAGGCGAAGTGAGAAGTTTGATCAAGAAATGAGGGATTAAAACAGTGTGAATAGAAAGTTGTCAGTAATAATGAAGAAAGAAAATAATAATTAGAGCCATAATAAGGCGAGAGAGGTGTGAATGTGTGCAGGGACGACTGGAACTGAATGGGGCAGTTTGCACCACAAAACAATAGAAACAATAGACTGAATGGATGCTTAGAAGATGACAATAAACATCAGTTAGCATTTTAACATCTTTTCAAAATAAAATCACATGACATGGTCTTGAAAAACATTTAATAAAACTCAGTTTTAGACTTATAATCTTCCGATTTGAACATGGTCGGGCAATTTGTTCAGTTCGAGTAATCCTGTAATTGATTCTCAATCATTTTTTGTTGAAACTGCCCTTCCTTTCAGCGTCCTTGAATGCTTTCCATAAAAGTGTCTAAGTTACTTTTCAATTGTAAAATAGTTTGGCAGACATTTTTGAAAATTGCAAAGCATCATGTCCTTGTACAATAGAGAAAAACAACTCCATATCACAAAGCATTCAAACAATGTAAGAAGTAAATTGAAAGTGACTCACCTGTTATCATCTTTTCAAAAAGCGTCTTCGGTGTGATGCAAATCCCCAGTTCCTCGCCACAGAAGATCTGAACATAAAACAGGACTAGATATCCTTCAATGCACATTCTTGTACATTTTGTACATTGTACAGTTTTTTTTATTAACTTATTCTATTATTCAACTTATTGGTAACACTTTACAATAAGGTTAATTAGTCATCTAACTACCTTAGTTAACATAAACTAAGAATGAACAATACTTCTTCAGCATTTATTAATCTTAGTTAACATTTACTAATACATTATTCAAATCAAAGGTAGTATTTGTTAACATTAGTTAATGCACTGTGAACTAATATGAACAAAAATTGAACATCTGTTTGTATTAACTAACATTAACAAAGATTAATAAATACTGTAACAAATAGTATTGCTCATTGTTAGTTCATGTTAGTTAATGAACCTTATTGTAAAGTGTTACCAACTTATTTTATTAAGTTAAATACATCATCTAATTTTTGTATTATTTAATGTATCCATTTAATAAAATACAATAAATAGTTATAAACAGGACTGTGCTGACTCTTTTATCAAATGAATTAAAAAATAATATAGGTCTACGAATTTAAGTGTTTAGGTATTTGTAAGTGTATGCAGGTACCTAATTATTTAATTTAGTAGCAAATAATTTAATTTAGTTGTATTTTAAAAAGCTTGCTGTAAAGGGCATACTAAATAGTACTCTTCTAACAGAACTTACTTTAAGAAAGAAAGAGGCCTGAACTCTCTTGTCCACAGAAATATCAATGTCCATGAACTCTTTTGCTATTTCCTCAACAACGCAGTGACACACTCGATGATTCTGAGGGATTTTGTCAGTATTTATGGAACATCTGCATCCTCTCAGATGCTAAACGTAAACAAACATCTCTGCAGCGCGCGCGGCTCTCGTCTCCTCAGGGCTCGCCTCCCACTCCGCGCGCATTCAAGGCTGCTTGCATAAGCAGGATCAAATTCATCTGGTGCGATAAGAAAACATCGCTTCCCAGCTCAGTTCCAGCATCAAAGCATCGCTCACAGCTCAACCTGAGCGCTACCTGACTGAAAGTCCTGCGAATCCTCCGTATAATAGCCTTATTCTCACCAGCGGCTCTGCGTAGGATGACTTCCGTTTTGTGAAGCGCACGAGCGCCATCTGCCGCCCTCCGCTTTAGTGTGAAGGGTAACTACGTGACAATACGCAAAGATGATGTGATATATGTGGTGTCATGTCAAGTTTCTTGGCAGCTTCGTCATTTTCACGAGCAGTGTTGTGCAAGTTACTTCCAAACTGGAATACATTATATATTACATGTTACTGTTATTTAAAAGTAATTCATTACCTTACAATATTACTGTCTCAGAATTGTAATGCGTTACATTACTCCTGTATTACTTTTGAGTTACTTTCACCAAAATAAATATACAGAAGTAGAACTTAACATTCTAAAATGACTAGGGCTTTAACGATATGCAAACCGAAATCGCGACACTCAGATCCACGAACCTGCAGAATCGCGACACACCCCTTCCAACTCCCAGTGTTATCCATACCAGATCCAATGCTACCACATCTTTAAATTACTATTAGTATTATTTGAAGTTAACTTAACATTATAAAATACGTAGACCTACACCACAAAATAAGTTGAGGATAAATTATTTAAAATTTGGGAATTCCAGCGTTATGGACATGACATTTACTGTCAAAACTTGAAAAATAAATTCTCAGAAAATGCATTAATACCAAAATATTAAAACGTCTGTTTATCCATTGGCTACTCCCTGAAAGGAGTCCAGACATTAGAAAAATATCAGTCTACACATGCGTTTTAATATTAGGGAAATAGACAGTCATGTGTGACAAAAAAAAACTTTAACTTTTAGGAGGCAACGATTTTTGTTGTTGTAATTTTGTGAATTACACTGCGCAAATCGGATGAAGAAGGGTTGGCTCTCCACAGAACAAAAATATTATTTTATTTTATTTTTCGTGTTCGCATTTATGAGGAAAAAACAATGTTACAGACGTGACAGTTCGGTTACGGACGCGAGCGCTCTGAAGCGGCACTAAAAGACTGCTTTAAAACTTTCACAAAGACCTTACACAGAAGACACAAAGCCTTTCTTTAAAGTGAATTTCGTTTTGTATTAATTGTATCTTAATTTTAATCTATGTTTCATCAACCACTTGCATGGATTTTAAATATAGCAGACGATTATAAATAATCACGACACGGAGGACAATTCACTCATAAATGAACCGAAACTCAGCGTATAAGTTAGCCTATTCACGGACCTGAAAAATATATGTATATTGAAATGTCTACTTGTAAAACAGAACAATTCAAAACGAAAGAAAACAGACTGCTCTCTGCTTATGAAATGAAATGTGCATTTCTCTCTGGCGCACTCCTACTGCGAAGATCGCGAGTCAGCATCGTCAACTTCATCCTGCCTTTATTAATAAACAAGTAAAATGTCTCCTTGCTATATTTGACATATTCATAATCATTGCTTTTGCCGGTTCTTTGTGACAGCTCTTAGGTGCTTTATCGGCAGCGCCGCTGCCCCAAATGAACGCGTCACCACCGCATCAAAAACATGATTGCGTGATGAAAACATGAAAAATACCACATAAACATAGCCTTACTGTTTAGAAAGAAAACACAGAACGAATAGCCTTTTGCGCATACGTCCATCTCGCGAATGCACAGTCTTCTTCATGCCATCTTCACCACCACTGGCCAGCGCGAGCACAGAGGCCGAGATCATACCTCACGGCACTCCTGTAAAAAATAAATCGCTATACAAATATATCAGACGCTGCCATATAGTTTTTATCAACAGACTTGGACACCACACGCGACTATTGACTGACCACGAACAGGTAATTTAGCCTGCTTGTCTCGCGGTCTTGCTGTGTAGGCTTTTTTTTTTTTTTTTTTTTTTTTTTTTTACAATTAAAACTAAAAGTCTGTTGTAACTTGTAACGCAAGCCTTACTGGACATGTACCGAGTAAAATATTACTGAAAATTGATTAGTAATGCCTTACCCTACTGCGTTACAGCAAAAAGTAATATGTTACTGTAATGCATTACTTTTGTAACGCGTTACTCCCAACACTGTTCACGAGGCATCAGGATGCAGGGATGCTGGGGATCCTGGCAGACAAGCCCTTGCAGTATTTCTTGAAGGCATTTTGATTTGTTTGTTGTTTGAAAAGCACCCGAAGCTAAATTTATCATCTTGTTTTCAGCAACAGATGGAGAATACATTACGAACAAGAGGTGAACATCAGAGTCGCTGGATTGCACAGTGTGAAAACTAGTTTCATTTTCTGGAAAGAAAATGTGAGAGGTATTTATTTACATGTGTTAAAACTCTGAACTATGCTAAGCCTGCTAGCGTAGCGCAAGTCAACCAGGCGTTACAGCTTGGGTGCTAATATTTGAGCGTTGCAACAGCTAATTGAAAATAAACACTTTATTAAGTTAGCCAATTATTTAGGCATTTCGTTTTTTTAAAGCGCCCCTAAATGCGGTGCTTCACATCATTCCCTCACACTTTGTAGGCCTAACACATCTTTCCCTCGCAGGTCAAAATGAGACCTTTGTTTTGTCCAGTAAGCTTATTTTATTTCACTTTGCCGACCTCTTGAGGAAAAAAAAATAATATAACATAGCCTAATATTTCATGACTCTTGCCACTAGAATTCCTTATAGCTCTATTTGAAGCAAATGAGCTGTTCTGCTGGGTCATAAAGTCATTGTTCTTCACTATGCATTCAGAAACACATGTAGACATTATAAAATAATTTTTCGGGAAAGTTTTAGCATTTTATTTAGAATTTTTAGCATTTTTAGGTTTTTCTATGTGTACTAAAGCATTCCATTCATTCCTAAGGGGGTCAAATTGACCAGCAAAAAAAGTATTTGTTACTGTTTTCAATTTCAACCACAAAACTCCTTGAATCCGTTTAAAAAAAAAAAATTGTGTATTCTTTGAAAAGTCGATGAACACTATTTTTAACATTCTTTCAAAAAGGATTTCCGGGTCAAAATGACCCTAGGGAAGGATTTTCATGTAGGAACAAGAATGACAGATTCGCATTTTCTCTAAATAACAAAGCGTGTGACGCTTGCTAACCTGTCCAAGGCCTCAGAGTCGCATCCTCCCCCTCAAACACACCTTCATTCAGCCGTCGACAGGGTCAGCCGGGTGTCCAGGACGGATATTGGCTTTCTTCTGCCCCACACAGAACCCGGATCCGCTCAGAGAGCGTGAAGTCTTCAAGTCTCTACTATCCATTACATTTCATGGAGGGAAGACACCAATACTGGCGTCTGGAAAGAGACGGCGTCCTGCTCCGCGGGGCAGAACATTGGATCCGCAACCGTGACGGCCTGTGATTGGCTGGCCCGTGCCTTTTAACAGCAGTGGGATGTCAACATGTATCATGCGGGTCACCGTAGGACAAGCTGAGATTTGGTCCAGTGGAACCAGGAAAGAAAGATCTGAAAAGGAAATATGAGCTGATAAAATAATGATAAATGACACATTTTGCATTTTTGTTTGTTCTCAATTAGCACTATAAAGAGATTCGTTTAACTATTAAGTTCAGATGGTTAATAGTGAATCAGTTCATTCAGATGATTCATTTAAATGTACTGGTTAAAAGGTTAATTGGCGAGTCAATGAATCACTTAGTAGTGTTCACAAAAGATCTTGTCTCTCTTTTTATCTGTAGATATCAAAGATATCTATAAAAAGATATCTGTATTTATTTAGGGTTTAATGATTTTACCTTTAAAAATGATAAACAAATATGTTATTAAAAATACAAATAAAATTAAAGTGTCTAAATATAAATTATATTAATAAACTTTTTCTGAATTTTCTTAAATATAGGTGTCTGACTAACTTATTTTGTATTATTATGATATATATATATATATATATATATATATATATATATATATATATATATATATATATATATATATGTGTGTTAGTGCTATCAAATCGGTTAATCACATCTAACATAAAAGTTTATATATATAGTTTCTAAATGATAAATATATTGGTAAACAATATCACAATTTCTATTAAAATAGATATTCTAATATTAGTGACTGTGTTTTGTAACCTTTGTGGCCAAGTATTCATTTATTATTTATTTGAATACTATTTTATTATTAATTACATTTTTTAAATCACACTATTGATACAACCATGGTTCTTAATAATTTTCAGTATTGAAATACTGAGTATTCAGTATTTAAATACACTTTATTCTTGCTTTCCCATGTCATTAAAGATTTTGTTTTTTCACTGAGCCACAATGCAAGTGATGCTGCCTGAAGTCACAGTGACAGGAACATTTGTCATGCGACATTTCAAATCCAAATATTCGTTTATCTAAGGCAGGTGTTACATCATTCTCATTAATTTTATTCCACCCATAATGCAGTGCGGTCCTGAGGGAGTCCTGCATTACACTCAATTATCCTATGCGCTGCATGAAGCCGGAGATGATTTCAAATCTGCCATGCTGTACATGTGAAGATGACGAGGACCTGTCAATATTCTGAACATCTCACTGTAACCAACACGAATCAATAGCATGTTTGGACCTTATTATTAAACTATCATCTGTCAGCGTTCAGCGGAGCTTTTCTAATCCACATTTCTTTTCCAGGGATGATTGTGCGTCAACACATACAGAAGAGAAGAATGCTAGATATAGAATGAAAGATGCATTAATAAACACTGTAATGTGGTATAATCTTAATAAATCTTTGTGTTATTCATGTTAGTGTTACCGAGGAGGTTTGCAGTAACTTCTTCCAGTCTCTCTGAAGACTGATCATATTCAACTCCTCTATTATTACCTGTGAAGTGGAAAGCAATAAAGTCACTTATCATCTCCTACAGCCATAATCCCCTCCATAAAAGAAACATAAAAGAGAGAAATCACTCATGACGGCCTCGGTCTACAGCTGTAGCTCTCCTTCACTGCCTCAGTTTGAGTTGATGCTTAGACAAAAGATAAACGAGTAATCTTTCTATTTACATTATCTTAAAAGGGCTAGCTCACCTTAAAAAAGGTTAATTAAGTCATCGTTTACTCACCCTGGTGTTGTTCTAATGTCATATGCCTTTCTTTCTTTTATGTACCACAAAGGGAGATTTTTTTTAAATTTGTTTTAATGTCCCGTTCGTCCACGTCCATATAATGGCAGTAAATAGTAGCGAGTGTACAAGGTGAGTAAATTATTTTACATTTAGGGTAAATTATCCCTTTAAGTTATATATATATATATATATATATATATATATATATATATATATATATATATAATAAATATAGATATAAGTATATATATAAATAGAGAGAGAGAGAGACTTTAGAAAATGAGATTTGGAAATAAAAAGTGATAGAAATATTTGTCATAATATCTGTCCTGTCATTCCAATAAAATATCTAAATATCACACGCACTGCATGAGCGGGGCATTTATCACTTCTGAAATGACATGACATTGATGCATTTCCTATTAAAACAGACATTAGGAAGAAGAAGATGTAGATAATGATGATGATGAAGATGAACTCACTTTAGAGAATAAAACCCTTAAACCAACGAGCCATGATGCCATCAGGTTGTGTATGTGTGAGTTTATAATGTAATTTAACTGTGAAAGTAACTAATATAACCACAGGCAGCACTGACCATCTATCTCTGATTCAGGACCACAGACACTGATCATCTATCTCTGATTCAGCATCACAGACACTGATCATCTATCTCTGATTCAGCATCACAGACACTGACCATCTATCACTGATTCAGCACCACAGACACTGACCATCTATCTCTGATTCAGCATCACATACACTGATCATCTATCTCTGATTCAGCATCACAGACACTGATCATCTAACACTGATTCAGCACCACAGACACTGACCATCTATCTCTGATTCAGCACCACATACACTGATCATCTAACTCTGATTCAGCATCACAACACTGATCATCTATCTCTGATTCAGCACCACATACACTGATCATCTATCTCTGATTCAGCATCACAGACACTGATCATCTAATCATCTGATTCAGCATCACAGACACTGATCATCTATCTCTGATTCAGCATCACAGACACTGATCATCTATCTCTGATTCAGGACTCACAGACACTGATCATCTATCTCTGATTCAGCATCACATACACTGATCATCTATCCTGATTCAGCATCACAGACACTGACATCTATCTCTGATTCAGCATCACAACACTGATCATCTATCTCTGATTCAGCATCACAGACACTGATCATCTAACACTGATTCAGCACCAGACACTGATCATCTATCACTGATTCAGCATCACAGACACTGACCATCTATCACTGATTCAGCATCACAGACACTGATCATCTATCACTGATTCAGCACCAAGACACTGATCATCTATCTCTGATTCAGCACACAGGCACTGACATCTATCTCTGATTCAGCATCACATACACTGATCATCTAACACTGATTCAGCACCATACACTGATCATCTATCACTGATTCAGCATCACAGACACTGATCATCTAACACTGATTCAGCACACATACACTGATCATCTACACTGATTCAGCACCACAGACACTGATCATCTATCCTGATTCAGCATCACATACACTGATCATCTAACCTGATTCAGCACCACAGACACTGATCATCTATCTCTGATTCAGCATCACAGACACTGATCATCTAACACTGATTCAGCATCACAGACACTGACCATCTATCACTGATTCAGCACCAGAGACACTGATCATCTATCTCTGATTCAGCATCACAGACACTGACCATCTATCACTGATTCAGCACCAAGACACTGACCATCTATCACTGATTCAGCATCACAGACACTGACCATCTATCACTGATTCAACACCACAGACACTGATCATCTATCACTGATTCAGCATCACAGACACTGATCATCTATCACTGATTCAGCATCACAGACACTGATCATCTATCACTGATTCAGCACCACAGACACTGACCATCTATCACTGATTCAGCACCACAGACACTGACCATCTATCTCTGATTCAGCACCACAGTACACTGATCATCTATCTCTGATTCAGCATCACAGACACTGATCATCTAACACTGATTCAGCACACAGACACTGATCATCTATCTCTGATTCAGCATCACAGACACTGATCATCTATCCTGATTCAGCATCACAGACACTGATCATCTATCTCTGATTCAGCACACAGACACTGACTCATCTATCTCTGATTCAGCATCACAGACACTGATCATCTACTACTGATTCAGCATCACATACACTGATCATCTAACACTGATTCAGCACCACAGACATGATCATCTATCTCTGATTCAGCATCCACAGACACTGATCATCTATCTCTGATTCAGCATCACAAGACACTGATCATCTACATGATTCAGCATCACAGACACTGATCATCTATCCTGATTCAGCACACAGACACTGATCATCTATCTCTGATTCAGCATCACATACACTGATCATCTATCTCTGATTCAGCATCACATACACTGATCATCTACACTGATTCAGCACCACAGACACTGATCATCTATCCTGATTCAGCATCACAGACACTGATCATCTATCACTGATTCAGCATCCACATGTACACATGATTACATCAAATCACTGACAGATTCAGCACTCACAGACACTGATCATCTATCACTGATTCAGCATCACAGACACTGATCATCTATCTCTGATTCAGCATCACAGACACTGATCATCTATCACTGATTCAGCATCACAGACACTGATCAATCTAACACATTAGATTCAGCTCAGCACTCTAACCAAGACACACTGATTCGCATCACAGACATGCATCTATCTCTGATTCAGCATCACAGACACTGATCATCTATCTCTGATTCAGCATCACAGACACTGATCATCTATCACTGATTCAGCATCACAGACACTGACATCTATCACTGATTCAGCACCACAGACACTGATCATCTATCTCTGATTCAGACATCACAACACTGATCATCTATCACTGATTCAGCATCACAGACACTGATCATCTACTCAACGATCAGCACCATCACGACACACTGATCATCTATCATCTGATTCAGCATCACAGACACTGATCATCATCACTGAATTCAGCATCAACAGACACTGATCATTACTATCACTGATTCAGCATCACAGACACTGATCATCTATCCTGATTCAGCACACAGACACTGATCATCTATCACTGATTCAGCATCACAGACACTGATCATCTATCTCTGATTCAGCATCACAGACACTGATCATCTATCACTGATTCAGCATCCAGACACTGATCATCTATCTCTGATTCAGCATCACAGACACTGATCATCTATCACTGATTCAGCACCACAGACACTGATCATCTATCATGATTCAGCATCACAGACACTGATCATCTATCACGATTCAGCATCCAGACACTGATATCTATCCTGATTCACATCACAGACATGATCATCTATCACTGATTCAGCATCACAGACACTGATCATCTATCCTGATTCAGCACACAGACACTGATCATCTATCTCTGATTCAGCACCCAGACACTGATATCTATCTCTGATTCAGCACACAGACACTGATCATCTATCCTGATTCAGCACACAGACACTGATCATCTATCTCTGATTCAGCACACAGACACTGATCATCTATCTCTGATTCAGCACACAGACACTGATCATCTATCCTGATTCAGCACACAGACACTGATCATCTATCTCTGATTCAGCCACACAGACACGATCATCTATCACTGATTCAGCATCACAGCACTGATCATCTATCTCTGATTCAGCACCAAACACTGATCATCTATCCTGATTCAGCATCACAGACACTGATCATCTATCTTGATTCAGCACCACAGACACTGATCATCTATCTCTGATTCAGCATCAAGACACTGATCATCTATCTCTGATTCAGCATCACAGACACTGATCATCTATCACTGATTCAGCACACAGACACTGATCATCTATCTCTGATTCAGCACACAGACACTGATCATCTATCTCTGATTCAGCATCACAGACACTGATCATCTATCCTGATTCAGCATCACAGACACTGATCATCTATCTCTGATTCAGCACCACAGACACTGATCATCTATCACTGATTCAGCATCACAGACACTGATCATCTATCATGATTCACTCAGCTATCACAGACACTGATTCTTTACACTGATCTCAGACAGCACACACGTCAGCCACACTGATCATCTATCACTGATTCAGCATCACAGACACTGATCATCATAGATCACTGAATTCAGCATCCCACAGACACTGATCATCTATCACTGATTCAGCTCACAGACACTGACCATCTATCTACTGATTCAGCACACAGACACTGACATCTATCTCTGATTCAGCACCACAGACATGATCATCTATCTCTGATTCAGCACACAGACATGATCATCTATCCTGATTCAGCATCACAGACACTGATCATCTATCTCTGATTCAGCATCAAGACACTGATCATCTATCTCTGATTCAGCACACAGACACTGATCATCTATCACTGATTCAGCATCACAGACACTGATCATCTATCTCTGATTCAGCATCACAGACACTGTCATCTATCTCTGATTCAGCATCACAACACTGATCATCTATCCTGATTCAGCACACAGACACTGATCATCTAACACTGATTCAGCACACAGACACTGATCATCTATCTCTGATTCAGCATCACAACCTGATCATCTATCCTGATTCAGCACCACAGACACTGATCATCTATCTCTGATTCAGCATCACAACACTGATCATCTATCTCTGATTCAGCACACAAACACTGATCATCTACACTGATTCAGCATCACAGACACTGATCATTCTATCTCTGATTCAGCATCACAGACACTGATCATCTATCTCTGATTCAGCACCACAGACACTGATCATCTATCACTGATTCAGCATCACAGACACTGATCATCTAACACTGATTCAGCACCAGACACTGATCATCTATCTCTGATTCAGCTTCAGCACCACAGACACTGATCATCTATCTCTGATTCAGCATCACAGACACTGATCATCTATCTCTGATTCAGCTTCAGCACCACAGACACTGATCATCTATCTCTGATTCAGCATCACAGACACTGATCATCTATCTCTGATTCAGCATCACAGACACTGATCATCTATCACTGATTCAGCTTCACAGACACTGATCATCTATCCTGATTCAGCTTCAGCACACAGACACTGATCATCTATCTCTGATTCAGCTTAGCACCAGACACTGATCATCTATCTCTGATTCAGCTTCAGCACCACAGACACTGATCATCTATCTCTGATTCAGCTTCACGACACTGATCATCTATCACTGATTCAGCTCACAGACATGATCATCTATCTCTGATTCAGCTTCACACGACACACTGATCATCTATCACTGATTCAGCTTCACAGACACTGATCATCTATCACTGATTCAGCTTCACAGACACTGATCATCTATCTCTGATTCAGCTTCAGCACCACAGACACTGATCATCTATCTTAGCCCTCTGTGTTCATGCTGAACACTTTCACCTGTTATACATACAGCGATCATTATACAAATATATTGAGTTTGTTATGCTTCATAGCAGCTTTTGCCTTATTTGAGGTTCATCATGAATAATATTTGCATGACAATTAAGCACATTTCTCTCTATTTATTATGTGTGTGTATATTAAAGCATGTATGCTTATGCTTTATCGTGGTTGTACGGTCTATAATTTAATGCTGATTTGAATAAAAAACATTGTGTCTGCTACATTATGTTGGTGAGATTCTGCTGGTTTGACAGCAGAGAGCAGTAAAGATCTAGAGCTTCATAAAACAGAGCCAGTTGAAAAAAACTTTGATACCATGGCCGATATTGATATACCATGGTACTTTTTTATTCATTCATTATTTATCTACGCAGAAACAGAATTCCTTGTTCTTTTGTACATCATGTATTAAAGATATAGATGTTATCGGATCCATCTGAACAATAAATCATATATAACACAGGGAATTAAAGACTGCATAAAAAGGAAAAAACAGTCGGGGAACATTGTGGGACTTAGGTCAGCACAAATGGACCTTAACCAGCAACTGAGTTCAGCACGGATATAATATAAAGAACAACATCTGTCAAAATCAGAAACAAAAGGACCGTGGAACTCGATTCGGGGAATGACTAACATGACAAATTACAAATCTGTGAAATTTAATAATATTGTATGCCAGATGTTATATTGGGGCTGTTACAAGGGTTTTTAAAACTGTACATTCCACCAAAGCAATGGGGCCAGATGGCACTGTATGTCATGTTTTCTTTTAAAGACATTCGCTGAGGAACTCACAGCCTGGCATAACCTTTTCCAGCTTTATATTGACTTGCATAAAGTGCAGAGCTATGAAAAAATCAATGATAATTGCAACTTGAAAAAAATCTTATCTTCAGGAGTATAGGCCTGTGGCCCTGACATCCAATGTCATGAAATTAATAGAAAAACGTATTACAGAAGAGATGCGAAGGCAAGTGGAGCGATCCTTAGACCATAATCATTTTGCATAAGAGTAACAGCGGCATTAATGAAGCCATTTCTACACTAATGCACCTTGTTTTGAAGCATCTAGAAAGTTTGCTCGCCTATGCTGCTTTTTATTACTTTAGTTCTGCGTTCAACACGATTCAACCACACACTTTGCTGGAGAAACTAGTTAATTTAAAGGTTAATCCTTCTTTGATACATTGGTATTATTCGTTTTCAACAAACAGGACACAACAAGTAAACTCTCCTGATCAATGTTAAGAAAACTGAAGAAGTTATTACAGATCCCATGGACAGGATATTAAACATGTGCTTCCTACTAATATTTGGGAGTCCACATTGACAGTGAGCTCAAATGGCATACACATGTGTCAAGAGTTTGTTCAAGAGTTCATCAGAAACTACATTTTTT
Organism: Chrosomus eos; assembly: GCA_036326025.1. NCBI lineage: Eukaryota > Metazoa > Chordata > Actinopteri > Cypriniformes > Leuciscidae > Chrosomus > Chrosomus eos. Next base: position 29,042,181 of record CM070838.1, read on the forward strand.
TAATAAGATTAAGATTATTCGGAGTCAGTAGCAATATTATCCTACGGAATCATCATTTGGTTTGGGAACCTAACGGTGAAAATGAAAGCTTAAATAAGTAGCTAGGTCAGAGTAGCAGAAAAAAAAATACGGAATTAAGGAAAACAAGATATTTTTGAGAGGTCTATATGATGTGACAGGCCAATAAGACTTCATTGGACCCTTCACATGTGGTGTGTTCAGATGTGCTGATGAAGCATAATCGCTACAAACATCGTTTGTTTGTCGATAAAATTGATTAATGAGCAACTCCATTAAGGTGGCAACATCATGACTTTTGCGTAAACGTACACGCCAGTCTGAAGGTGGCGATACAACAGCACGTATTGTTGGCGGATTAGAGGTAGGTAATATAAATAGAGTTGCAGCATACTTTTTAGGTAATTTATTAACTAAAAGTGTTTTTTCTTTTTTGTATATTTTTTTTTAGGAAAGAGTGTTTTATGTGGAATGGATAGCCTATTAATGTTTGAATGATGTTTGTTTTTTTGGTGGGTTGATGTTGCAGCAGTTCTCTCATCCAAGACATGAAACATTCGAGACAATACACAGCTTGAACTTTATTAAAAATAGCATTGGAAGCGATTAACACCGAAAGTCTCGCACATTCAAGTTAAAAACGGTCGCACCCATAATGTTAGAGTTAATGGATGCACTTCTTACCTTTACCTCAGAGGGAAGCATTAGACAATTCAACTAATGCTTTTTGTTTACATCCGGTGAAATCAGAAATCAGAATCAGAATGAACAAACGGACTCTTTCAAGACTATCATTGCATGCTCAGATGTGTGTTAGACTGAATTCCATGCTATATTTCACAAAAAAAGCGTTAGAAGATGTACTGAATGAATTAAGGCCGGGGTATATGCAAGTAGACAAATCTGCTGAATCAAATGCTGAACACTAATAATCGTGGTTATTTTCATTATTTGGGTAGTTTTTTGTGTACCCAGATCCTGGGTCAGATATGGTAGAGTAATTTATACCGTGCTTTAAATGGTGCGTAGGCCTACGTGTCTTCGGTAAAATGTTAGAAGTTCCCCCGCTGAACACAACACAAGCTCCGGCACGAAATCCGGTGGAAACGGGACGACAGAGACGGTCATTACATTATAATTACTTAAATGTTTCATTTTTACTACTGATATTTGTAAACGAGCTTAATTGTTGGCAGTATTAAAAATGATATAAAATATACTATACTGTAAAATATGATTGAAAATAAAGGAATTATCATTCAAGTGGTTGTATGCAGTAGGCCTATTTTAAAAAAGTTTCAATGATTTAAGTTAATCCGTAGACAGTAATTCATGTATGAAGTTAAAAACTAAATTAAAGAAGAAGCTAGTAGGCCTATTATAGTAAAAATGACTCAACTTTTCTGGGTTAAATCAACAACAACCCTATTTGCTGGGTAAAATTAATCCAACAAGTGTTCTGTCCTATATTATCCAAGCCCTTGGGTTGAAAACAACCCACATTGGGATGTTATTAACCCATTTTATTTTTTTAGAGTGAATAAGACAAAATACAATTCTATGTTAATTTGCAATTTAGCTTCTCATTGTAGATGAAAACAAAAGATACATTGTTAGTGATCTTGTGTTTTTTGTACATCTTTCAGATTTCTTTCTGTCTCTTTTCTTCCTCGCAGGTACAGAGATTTCTCCCCGTTCAGTGTCCCCGGGGCCCGTAAACTCTCAGCCGGGCTGTCGGGCAGATCATGTCTCGTCACAGAGCGTATTGATCCAGCTTCAGGTTTGCTGTTGCTCATCTATAAATACACACGGGGTGCTATCGGTGGCCTGCCCTGGGGAGGGAAGATTCTTGGTTGCCGGACCCTTTGTCCCGTCCTCCTGCCCTCCAATGAGGCTATTTCTGAAGGCGATCTATACGCCCCAAGCACCCCGCCGGCCTGGGGTTTAGTTTCTAGGCAGTAGATCAATGGAAAGCTGCAGAAATGAGCGTAGTGAGGGTGGGATGGGAAGAGACGCTCTGCTTTTTATCCCACCCGTGGATTCAAGACCCTTTCTTTTCTCTCCACCTTTGACAGCAGTCTTCTAGTCTTTTATCTATCTGTCATAGGGAGAAAGAAAAACACAGAAAACACACTGATGTCGCGATTCGTATTCAAAGCTATTGCTATGGAAAGTTTAAATTTTTTACACTGAAATGTCAACACATTGCACACAGTCTCTTAAGTTGCCAAAATGTTAACAAAGAAACACAAATTATCAATGTATCAAAAAGTACAATTTCAATTAGAACTTTATTGTATTGTAAAATGTAATTTCACTATAGGCTACTGTACAGATTTAAAGTTGCCGAATATACAATAATAACAGTATTAAAAGTTGTTTATGAACGCATTTAGTCATTCATTTAGGCATGCAAGAAGCAAACTTAATGTAGCCTACTAAATCTTCATATGGGTCATATATTCTATATATACTATTTTTGCTTAAAAAGAGAAAAACACTTTTACAAACCTGCATTGGTCTTATCTTTTACAAACCTTATTACAAGGTGTGTATAAGTAAGCTGTTAAATCAGCACTTCTTAATTCAAGGCCAGCCGCGGCTCAGCGAAGCCAAGATAACAGGCTTTTACAATCGATCCTTCATTGCTGTGCAGCTTCCATAACCAAAAACTCTTTCAGAGCAAAAACATTAGCAAACACAGCTCAGCGAGGCCTAGCTAGGCCATCATTTCAAAGACGCTTGGCGCTGGCATTTCTTTAATATACAATGCTGGACCAACCTTATTCCAGAGAGATCAGGAAGAAAGAGCAGGCGTCCTCCTTGGGTCACACACACACACATCTCTTATTTACAGCGATGAATTTGTTGGAACAGACAGCAGGAATGCTTTGCCCACCAGCTATTGTGCATTGCCAAGGTTGCTGTCATTAAAAATGAACGTGTGTTACTGTCTGACAAAGTTATGCTAGAACTAGAACAAAAGCCAATGAAAGAAATCGCTACAAATCAATTTCCACACAACCAAATGCTGTTAAACACAGTCTTATCATGGCAAAGGGATCTTGTAGAAACACCTTTAACATATAGGGTAAAAGACTTTATTTTAAGGTGGCCTAGTTATATACTTACTCAAATAAGTAATATTCATAAACTACATGTACTTTATGGTCAGGGTTTGGTTTTGGGTTAATTACTTGTATAACAGTTCAACAATAACTGAAATGAGGCTAATATATTTATGAACACTGACACATTTTTATATTCATTGGATAATTATATTTATGTTTAATAAAAAAAAATGATTCGAATTTGGTCATTTTTCAACACTGTTATAACCATATTTCGGACATAACTGAGTATAGTATAAAACCTTGGTTTGATTTTATTACTTTCTATCAATCAACTTAATATTAATATATTGGATACAAATATCAATGATTAAATGGGGGCATTTAAATAAAAATATGCAAGAAATGTTAACAGGATTGTAAGAAACAGGGTTGCAGGTTGTAATTAAACAGCTAAATGTTCATTATTTAAGATAAAACCAATATAAAACTCACACGTTTCCCATAGACTTCATTCATTTAACTCAATTATTCAACTGTTACTAATGTTATTGTAAGAAAACCATTTTAATAATGTAGGTAACAGAGTTGAATGAATGTAGTCAATTTCAATGAGTACACATTAACAAAACAATATAAGATTTGGTTACACTATTTTAAGGTGTCCTTGTGTAATTATACATTGAAGTACTGAGTATTAATAATTTACAGTAGGTTAAGGATTAGGGTTAGTTGCATGTAGTTATGCATAATTTATAGTTATTACTACAGTAACAACATGTAACACACAACAAGGAAATCACACTGTAAAATAAAGTGTTACCTAGATTTTACTTACCTTTCATCATGCCGTGGAAAAGCTCCAAATCATTGTTTAATGTTATTTAAACGGGGTGGAAATCATGTAGTAACAGGGTGGAATGATTTGGGGAATTTGCTTAATAATTAAATATGATAGTAAGTCAATATGTACACTTCAAAGTGCCTAAAGAGTAAGCACACCAGACAACATTTAGGATAAATAATTTAATGCTAATATTACATCAATACATGTACACTCTCACAAAAGTGAAAGAACCAAAAGTTGCCATGTCCTCTCTTTTTAAACACAACAAAACATCAACAGTCCTTTAAATATTGCTTAACTAATCTAAAATTCCCTTTGACAACAATAGCAGATGCCTGAGAGTGGAAAACCTTAAATTAAAGTCGTGTGCACACGCTCACCGCAAACGCGCACTCACACACACGCACACACACACACACACACACACACACACACACACACACACACACACACACACACACACACACACACACCACACACACACACACACACACACACACACTACATAACTATAGAGAGGGGTCCTAAATTCATATCATGCACCCCCTTTTTTAAAAACAATATTACACCACACTGTGAGAAATGCTTTAACAGTCCAAATAAGAGAAGTAGTGACCCAAATACTCTTTTGGTTTTGATAATTCATATATCACTTGTATACAGTGTTTGGAAGTTCATCGGTCGTCTGTGTTTTTGAATAAACAGTCTGTGTGCATTAGTAAGAAGCGACGGGTCCAACGCCAATCTAACTATCTGTGGGTTTTAAAACAGAGTCACACCACTACACTTGTGTTCAGTGTAGAAAATTGCTTTTGTCAATAGCTGAATATCCTTTAATAAGGGAACTGTGGTGAGGCAATGGATTCTGAGTGCAGGCAGAGCCTGAGATGCAACATAATCCATTAGCAAAGGATTCTGGGTAAGCTAACCCCATGCACACAACAGCAAAGCACTTAAATCTAGATGTCTGTTGGTGTTCAGTAACAAAAACAGCAGTCTAGGCACTCCTAATGGAACAGACTGAGGAGAGATCTTGGTATGAAGAAAGCTATGGGTTGTTTGAGAACATTAGCAAACACCAGGATGAAGACCATCAAACGTGGAAGCCGTCGGAATGGAAAATAAGCAGAAACAACAAGTGTTGGTGCAGAATCAAAGCATTTCTCTCAAACATGAACTGTTGTCTCTATCCCATGGATCAAATTGCATTTATATCTCCATGTAAACTGTCCTGAAACTGTCTTCGTATCTTGTATGATGCTTTATAAATCCTTAATAAAAGACATGTATTACAGAAACCGTGTGTAACAGTTTTGAGTAGATGCATTTGTTCTTTTGATGTAGAAAATCATGTACAATAATCAGGCGTGATTGTAGGTTCTGCTTAGTGTGACACTACATGTTGTCATCTATGTCAAATATGGCTGTCAGTATCGAGTATAAAAACATTAGCAAATACAGAGAGTGATGTGAAAAACTGTCTCACTAGTATTGAGATTATATCTGACGTCTTGATATGATACTATTTTAACCAGAGTTTGTGAGAAGAGAAGAGACAATACAAGATAAATACAGATGAAAAGAGGAGAGATGAGAAGAGAAAAGATGAGATTAAAACAGATGAGAAGAAAATCAGAGACTAAAAGGGGATAGGAAAATAGAAAAGAGGAGATGAAAGAGATATGAAGGTGAACATTCGACATGATGAGAAAAACATGAGACTAAAAAGATGAGAATAAAAGAGAGAAGAGGAGATTTAAATGAGAAGATGAGCAGAGACTAAACGAGAGAAGTTAAGGCAAGACAAAAAGATGAGAAAAAACATGAAATAAAAGTACTAGGAGAATAACAAGTTGTGAAAAAAGATGAGACGAGACAAAACGAGAGAATTTTTTTTTAAATAGGACAGAAGAAAAGTTTAAATGAGAAAAGCAGAGACTAAATGTGAGAAACAAAAGACAAAAAGAGAAGAGACAAACAATGGACAAGAAAAGACTAGACAAAACTAAAGATAGGAGAACAGAAAAGATGAAAACTGAAGATGAGACAAAACGAGACAAGATGAAGCGAGAACATGAGAAAAAAGGAGACTAAAGTAGAGAGGAGAGGAGATGAAACGAGACGAGAAGATAAAGGAGATGAGAAAAGATTAGATGAGAGAAAACGTTGTGGGAAGAGACTAAAAAGTTAGAATAGAGGAGAGGAGATGAAACATGAAGATGGCAAGATGAGAAAAGAGAGAGACAAAATAGTTCAGACAGAAGGAGAGAAGAGGAGATTAAGTTGAGAACATGAGCTGAGAAGAAAAGGAGAAGAGATTGAGACAGTCCTCAGTCAGCGCGAGCGTGCGCCTCTAAACAAGATCTCATCCATCCATCACGAAGACACCTGGAAGAACTCTTGCCTTTCAAGGCCTCGTTCCAGTCGTCAGAGGAGAGAGAGTTCAGATACGCCAGCAACCGTATATAGACCTGATGTTCTGTGGGGACAACCGTATGAGTCCAACCTGAATATGTCAAGTCTTTGGGGAAAGTGTACATAATGTCAATGTTTGAACACCGAATGTGTGTGTGGTGTGTGTGTGTGTGTGTGTGTGTGTGTGTGTGTGTGTGTGTGTGTGTGTGTGTGTGTGTGTGTGTGTGTGTGTGTGTGTGTGTGTGTGTTGTGTGTGTGTGTGTGTGTGTGTGTGTGTGTGTGTGTGTGTGTGAAGGGCATACTAAGAGCTGGCTGGTTTGGTGTAATCATCCACTCCAGTGATAGTGGCCTTGCAGAAGAAGCAGTCCTTGTTATTCATCAAGTGCTGATTGATACAGGCCCTGAAATAAAAAGAGAGTGACATTTAATCATTTAGAGAGTGCTGAGTCACGTCACAGCGCATGTTATCCGTGCTACGCTTCACTGGAACGATGTAAGCAACTCCAACACAAAACACCAAAGTAAACTGATTCAATTTTGAGAGCACAGTTTTGACGCATAAGATCAAACTTATGACATTTGTATCGTGATATCTTCAATGCAGGGTTGAGAGCACAGCGTTACCTGTGAAAGCATTAAAACAGCGCTAGTATTTCCGGCTGTATTTATGCTGTAAGTAATGAATAGACGCGTTTAACAACATGATGTTAATCTCCTCAATGGAGGAATAGTGTTGATGGTGTTTGGCAAAGACTCACTTGCAGGATTTGTGGGAGCAGGGCTTGAAGATGGCTGATATGGAGTGTGCATAGCAGATCGGGCAGAGATCGTCCTCACTAGGTGGCTGTGAAGGAGAGAGATTGTGATTAAATATATTTCAGGAGCTAATACATTGTGCGCTGACTCCCTGTAAGACATTCCAGAATCAATATCATCCTGTTCAGAAAACCAACTAGAGAGAGACAATATCAAGAAGGACATTAATGACTGGGTGAATAGGGTTTTTGCCATTGGACTGAATTAATTTAATGTTGATATGTTATATATTTAAAGTTTTATTGAAAGAATTAAAAAAAAATTGATTTCCGTTATTTTTGATTTTGGACTATTAACAGCTAAAAGTTTTATAGTATTTTAATAATCATATTAGTGGTGGGAGAAAAGGTTGATGCATCGTGATTCATTATCTAACGATTCAGAATCGATTCTCAAAAATTCTGAATCGATTCTGTGTTCAATTCAAACCACTGTGCGCGCGCGGTCACTGCCAAACAGAAAAACGCATTATAAGACGAACGTTCGAATGCTGGTGAATTGGCTTCGTTTAAGATAAAATGGACAAACTACGACCTCCATCAAATTTGAAATCGACTGTGTGGCAAGATTTGGGATTTTCTGAAGACACCGAAAAAGGTGTTGTTGATAAAAGTCATACTGTGTGCAAAGTCTGTGGCACCAAATTCAAATATTTCAGCAACACGACTAATATGAAGAAACATATGGAGAAACTGGAGAAACAGCATTCTGTTCCAATCACAAACACTTTTTATAATTTTTTATATTTATAATTATAATTTTTTCATTTTTAATATGGCAATACTGTCAAACAGATATTCTAACTATAAACAAAAAGCATAGTAACTCCAATATTGGTTAAAATGTAAAGTTCATGTATTTGCACAGCAGGATAATTAGTTACCAAAAATGTAAGTTAAGAATCGTTCTGGGAATCGGATCGTTACTCGTCCCCTAAATCATATATTGAATGACTCATCATCATGTACACTCACCTAAAGGATTATTAGGAACACCATACTAATACTGTGTTTGACCCCCTTTCGCCTTCAGAAGTGCCTTAAAGGGTACCTGTCATGTAATTTTTAAAATTACCTTCCATGTAGTGTGTAACATAGATCTAAGTGAACAAAAACATCCTGCAAAGTTTTAATATGAAAGTTCACCGTATACAAAGTTATTGTCTCTCAAAAGTAAGAGTAGACTCTGAGTCGCTGATATGAATCGATAGACAAACAATGCTTTTCTCTACTTTCGTACGTCACTTGTAAAGTTATTTGAATTCGACACGCCCACTCAGTGCGCGCGCCGAGCAGACACCAGAGAAACCTGACAACATGTCGACGAGACTCTGTTCTGAAGTGCGAATCAAAAACAAACATTTTTTTCACTGCCCAGGGACAAGCATGTGAAGACTCAGTGGCTAGAGTTTATATTTACAACTATACCACACAAGTATAACCACCTTGAGCTGTGTTCGCGTTATTTTAATGACGATCGCTTCACAAACACAAATGCTTTCAAGTGTGGATTCGCGAGTCGCCTGATACTGAAGGAACGTTCAATACCAAGTTTATTTGGATCAGCTTCCTCCTCCGAATAACAACCTGTAAGTACTATTAATAATTGTTGCTTTTATGTGTGTGTGTGTGTGTGTGTGTGTGTGTGTGTGTGTGTGTGTGTGTGTGTGTGTGTGTGTGTGTGTGTGTGTTTGGTGCGTGCGTGTGTGTGTGAGAGAGTGAGAGTTACGCTCAGCAGCTTCTAGGTCTCCAATGTCATTTTTTTTGTTTTTTGAAATATGTGAAATTATGTGAAGCGTACTGTAGTACTGCAGTGCTTTATCAATATGTTTAAGCTTTGGGCTAACGCAAAATATAACTGACTGGGTCATCTGACCAATCACCGCCGATTAGCGTCACGCAAAGGAGGGGTTTGGACAAATAAGTCGTCAAACGAATCATTAGGGAGTCGGTGAGCAAATCAGGTAAAAATAAATGCATATTATAAGACAACAAAAGTGTTTTTTTGTCATTGCATGCATGTAAAACTGTTGTTGGGGACTCCCAGAACATATTAGGAACATTTTAAATGCCATAATAGGTACCCTTTAATTCTACGTGGCATTGATTCAACAAGGTGCTGGAAAGCATTCTTTAGAAATGTTGGCCCATATTGATAGGATAGCATCTTGCAGTTGATGGAGATTTGTGGGATGCACATCCAGGCAGAAGCTCCCGTTCCACCACATCCCAAAGATGCTCTATTGGTTGAGATCTGGTGACTGTGGGGCATTTTAATACAGTGAACTCATTGTCATGTTCAAGAAACCAGTTTGAAATGATTCGAGCTTTGTGACATGGTGCATTATCCTGCTGGAAGTAGCCATCAGAGGATGGGTACATGGTGGCCATAAAGGATGGACATGGTCAGAACAATGCTCAGGTAGGCCGTGGCATTTAAACGATGCCCAATTGGCACTAAGGGGCCTAAAGTGTGCCAAGAAAACATCCCCCACACCATTACACCACCAACCACCAGCCTGCACAGTGGTAACAAGGCATGATGGATCCATGTTCTCATTCTGTTTACGCCAAATTCTGACTCTACCATCTGAAGGTCTCAACAGAAATCGAGACTCATCAGACCAGGCAACATTTTTCCAGTCTTCAACTGTCCAATTTTGGTGAGCTCTTGCAAATTGTAGCCTCTTTTTCCTAATTGTAGTGGAGATGAGTGGTACCCGTGGGGTCTTCTGCTGTTGTAGCCCATCCGCCTCAAGGTTGTGCGTGTTGTGGCTTCACAAATGCTTTCTGCATACCTGGTTGTAACGAGTGGTTATTTCAGGCAAAGTTGATCTTCTATCAGCTTGAATCAGTCGGCCAATTCTCCTCTGACCTCTAGCATCAACAAGGCATTTTCGCCCACAGGACTGCCGCATACTGGATGTTTTTCCCTTTTCACACCATTCTTTGTAAACCCTAGAAATGGTTGTGCGTGAAAATCCCAGTAACTGAGCAGATTGTGAAATACTCAGACCGGCCCGTCTGGCACCAACAACCATGCCACGCTCAAAATTGCTTAAATCACCTTTCTTTCCCATTCTGACATTCAGTTTGGAGTTCAGGAGATAAATACACCCCTAAATGCATTGAAGCAACTACCATGTGATTGGTTGATAATATAATTTCATTTATTTATTTCATTTATTTGTTTATTTTACAGGGACAGTGCTCATTAATTAACAGTAAAATAACTGTAAATGAGCCAGAGTTAGCTCAACAGGCTAATTTTCATCTGTTGTCCCTGGCTAGTTATTATGAAGGCAAAATTATGAATTGCATTAATGAGAAATTAAACAGGTGTTCCTAATAATCCTTTAGGTGAGTGTACATGCTAAACTCATCTATCAATATGTTAGTGATATATTATCCTACAGTGAACAGCCAAACACTTTTTTAGTGAATGTTTGGAACATCGGGTCACCCTGAATGTCAAAGGTGTCCAGATGGTGTCCTACTTACAGTATTTTTCAAGTATGCATCAGTGGACTAATATTAACCAGAATTTATTGTGCTACAAAAGACCTCATTTGATTTTTTAATACATATTCAAGTGAACAGATTTTCACCTGCACAGCATGTACTTTTTTTGTAATTAGTAGCTAGAGACAAGAGCTTGAACCCCGACCCCTTAAAAATGGGCTAATGGAGATTCATTAGCATAAAAACATCTAATTAATATATAAACCTTATTACTACACATTCGAGGCAGGAGAGAGTACAGCACGGTAAAGGAATACTTCACACAAAATATCTATAAATCCATTAATTTCATTCTAATTTCTGGCTTAATTGAAGTCATATGAACCACTTTAATTTAGATCATATGGAGCTTTTTGTAATTTTGTCAGTGGTCCCATGGCAGCAACTCAATGCATTTAGGCATCTAGACATGGTCAAGGTGATTTTCTGAAGTTCAAACTGAGCATCAGAATGGGGAAGAAATGTGATTTAGGAGACTTTGAATGTGGCATGGTTGTTGGTGCCAGACGGGCTGGTCTGAGTATTTCAGAAACTGCTGATCTACTGGGATTTTCACACACAAACATCTCTAGGGTTTAGAGAGAATGGTCCAAAAAAGAGAAAATATCCAGTGAGCGGCAGTTCTGTGGGAGAAAATGCCTTGTTGATGCCAGAGGTCAGAGGAGAATGACCAGACAAGTTCAGCTTATAGAAAGACAACAGTAACTAAAATAACCAATCGTTACAACCGAGGTCTGCAAAAGAGCATCTCTAAACACACAACACGTCAAACCTTGAAGCAGAAGAGCATCTCTGAACACACAAAACGTCCAACCTTGAAGCAGAAGAGAAACATCTCTGAACACATCAAACGTCAAACCTTGAAGCAGAAGAACATCTCTGAACACTCAACACGTCCAACCTTGAAGCAGAAGAGCATCTCTGAACGCTCAACACATCAAACCTTGAAGCAGAAGAACATCTCTGAACACTCAACACGTCCAACCTTGAAGCAGAAGAGCATCTCTGAACGCTCAACACATCAAACCTTGAAGCAGAAGAGCATCTCTGAACACTCAACACGTCAAACCTTGAAGCAGAAGAGCATCTCTGAACACTCAACACGTCCAACCTTGAAGCAGAAGAGCATCTCTGAACTCTCTACACGTCCAACCTTGAAGCAGAAGAGCATCTCTGAACACACAAAACGTCCAACCTTGAAGCAGAAGAACATCTCTGAACACATCAAACGTCAAACCTTGAAGCAGAAGAACATCTCTGAACACTCAACACGTCCAACCTTGAAGCAGAAGAGCATCTCTGAACGCTCAACACATCAAACCTTGAAGCAGAAGAGCATCTCTGAACACTTAACACGTCAAACCTTGAAGCAGAAGAGCATCTCTGAACACTCAACACGTCCAACCTTGAAGCAGAAGAGCATCTCTGAACTCTCTACACGTCCAACCTTGAAGCAGAAGAGCATATCTGAACACACAACACGTCCAACCTTGAAGCAGAAGAACATCTCTGAACACACAACACGTCTAACCTTGAAGCAGAAGAGCATCTCTGAACACACAACACGTCCAACCTTGAAGCAGAAGAGCATCTCTGAACGCTCAACACATCAAACCTTGAAGCAGAAGAGCATCTCTGAACGCTCAACCATCAAACCTTGAAGCAGAAGAGCATCTCTGAACGCTCAACCATCAAACCTTGAAGCAGAAGAGCATCTCTGAACGCTCAACACATCAAACCTTGAAGCAGAAGAGCATCTCTGAACGCTCAACCATCAAACCTTGAAGCAGAAGAGCATCTCTGAACACTCAACACGTCAAACCTTGAAGCAGAAGAGCATCTCTGAACGCTCAACACATCAAACCTTGAAGCAGAAGAGCATCTCTGAACGCTCAACCATCAAACCTTGAAGCAGAAGAGCATCTCTGAACGCTCAACCATCAAACCTTGAAGCAGAAGAGCATCTCTGAACACACAACACATCAAACCTTGAAGCAGAAGAGCATCTCTGAACACACAACACATCAAACCTTGAAGCAGAAGAGCATCTCTGAACACTCAACACATCAAACCTTGAAGCAGAAGAGCATCTCTGAACGCTCAACCATCAAACCTTGAAGCAGAAGAGCATCTCTGAACACACAACATGTCAAAACTTGGAAGTAGAAGAGCATCTCTGAATACTCAACACGTCAAACCTTGAAACAGAAGAGCATATCTGAACCCTCAACACGTCCAACCTTGAAGCAGAAGAGCATCTCTGAACACTCAACACGTCAAACCTTGAAGCAGAAGAGCATCTCTGAACACACAACATGTCAAAACTTGGAAGCAGAAGAGCATCTCTGAACACACAACATGTCAAAACTTGGAAGTAGAAGAGCATCTCTGAATACTCAACACGTCAAACCTTGAAACAGAAGAGCATCTTTGAACCTTCAACACGTCCAACCTTGAAGCAGAAGAGCATCTCTGAACACACAACACATCAAACTTTGAAGCAGAAGAGCATCTCTGAACACACAACACGTCAAACCTTGAAGCAGAAGAGCATCTCTGAACACACAACATGTCAAAACTTGGAAGCAGAAGAGCATCTCTGAACACACAACATGTCAAAACTTGGAAGTAGAAGAGCATCTCTGAATACTCAACACGTCAAACCTTGAAACAGAAGAGCATCTTTGAACCTTCAACACGTCCAACCTTGAAGCAGAAGAGCATCTCTGAACACAGAACACATCAAACCTTGAAGCAGAAGAGCATCTCTGAACACACAACATGTCAAAACTTGGAAGTAGAAGAGCATCTCTGAATACTCAACACGTCAAACCTTGAAGCAGAAGAGCATATCTGAACACACAACACATCAAACCTTGAAGCAGAAGAGCATCTCTGATTGCTCAACACGTCCAACCTTGAAGCAGAAGAGCATCTCTGAACACACAACATGTCAAAACTTGGAAGCAGAAGAGCATCTCTGAACCCTCAACACATCAAACCTTGAAGCAGAAGAGCATCTCTGATTGCTCAACACGTCCAACCTTGAAGCAGAAGAGCATCTCTGAACACACAACATGTCAAAACTTGGAAGCAGAAGAGCATCTCTGAACACACAACATGTCAAAACTTGGAAGTAGAAGAGCATCTCTGAATACTCAACACGTCAAACCTTGAAGCAGAAGAGCATCTCTGAACCCTCAACACGTCCAACCTTGAAGCAGAAGAGCATCTCTGAACACAGAACACATCAAACCTTGAAGCAGAAGAGCATCTCTGAACACAGAACACATCAAACCTTGAAGCAGAAGAGCATCTCTGAACACAGAACACATCAAACCTTGAAGCAGAAGAGCATCTCTGAACACACAACACGTCAAACCTTGAAGCAGAAGAGCATCTCTGAATACTCAACACGTCAAACCTTGAAGCAGAAGAGCATCTCTGAACACTCAACACGTCAAACCTTGAAGCAGAAGAGCATCTCTGAACACTCAACACATCAAACCTTGAAGCAGAAGAGCATCTCTGAACACACAACACGTCAAACCTTGAAGCAGAAGAGCATCTCTGAATACTCAACACGTCAAACCTTGAAGCAGAAGAGCATCTCTGAACACTCAACACATAAAACCTTGAAGCAGAAGAGCATATCTGAACACACAACACATCAAACCTTGAAGCAGAAGAGCATCTCTGATTGCTCAACACGTCCAACCTTGAAGCAGAAGAGCATCTCTGAACGCTCAACACGTCAAACCTTGAAGCAGAAGAGCATCTCTGAACACTCAACACGTCCAACCTTGAAGCAGAAGAGCATCTCTGAACACTCAACACGTCAAACCTTGAGAACAGGAAACTGAGGTTACAATTAACACCAAAAGAGGACAATAGAACATTGAAAAAACGTGGTCTGGTCTGATGAGTCTCGATTTCTGCAGCAATGTTCAGATGGTCGGGTCAGAATTTGGTCTAAACAACATGAAAGCATGGATCCATCCTGCCTTGGTTCAGGCTGCTGGTTTAAATATCAGTTGAGCATCATTTAAATGCCACAGCCAACCTGAGTATTGTTGCTGACCATGTCCATCCCTTTATGAATAAAGTGAACCATCTTCTGACGGCTACTTCTAGCAGGATAACACACCTTATCACAAAGCTCAAATCTTCTCAAACTGGTTTCTTGAAAAGGGAGATTTGCATCATCAATCTCTGAGGAATGTTTCCAGCACCTTGTTAAATCTATGCCATGAAGAAATAAGGCAGTTCTGAAGGCAAAAGGTGGTCCAACCCGGTACTAGGAAGGTGGACCTAATAAAATGACCATTTAGTGTATATAAATTGGCTGGAAAAACATACATTTTGAGTGATTTATTTCCCAAAATAGAATTAACTTTTGAATATAAATATTTATAACATACATGCATACTTTAACACAAACAACTTTACGAATATATATATAAAATAATAATAAAGTGACACTAACAGCTTTGATATATAATGTGTGATATGGGTTTGGCAGGAACAATATTTTTATTTTGCATTTAAATGCTGTTTACTTATTCATATGTAGGACACTACGCACCTGCACATTAAAGCGTCACATATTCAGCGTACATGACATTTCAAACAAAGCTGCAAATAACATTCTCCACTCATCCCAAGGGTATGACACACTAGATAATTTATTCAACACGGGAGAACACAGCTAGAGGGCCCTTGAGAGCCACCAGAGGATCAGAATATTATCATTCACTCACAAACTACTTCTCCCATAACTCACTGCCCGGACTCATCATATATTATCACATTCACCTGTGTCTCATTATCTTGTTTAGCTCACCCCATATAAGCCTGGTTTTCTCATTCATTATCTGTAAAGTCTTGTTTAGTGTTACACTGCAATTCTGAGCATTCTCCCTGGTTTCATGTCTCTTGGTTTGGGATTTCTTGGCTGTTCCATGGATTCCTCTTTTGCCCCTGTTCCCTGCCTTTTTGTGTTTGTATGTATGGACTGCCTGCCTTGTGTTTGACCCAGCCTGTACTTTGGATTACGTCTTTGGATTACCCTGTTCAATAAATACTGCATTTGGATCCTCAACCTTCTTGTCTCGGAGCAGTTCGAGACAGAAGCCTTCAGAAATGCCAACAAACTAAAACACACATGTACAAAGACAAGGTCTTAAGATGCGTATTCCCATTTGGTGACCCCGACGTACTCACTTTTGTATGTAACACTGGGGAATAGAAGATTCAATTGATAATAAAATTGATGATTTAAATAAAGAAATCAAATCCGATGCCCTGAACCTATGTTTATTAAACACCTACCTCTCTATAAGACGTTAATGTGTTTAAGTGGCACCAAACTTGAATTAAGACCTTAGAAATGTGGGGAAATATTTAAAGCAAAAACAAAATAAATTTTTAATTAATAAAATAAATAAAATATGAGTGGTGCTTCTCTGGGCAAAATTGTTAGGGTGTTCTAGTTGGTTGTTATTTGGTTGCTATGTGGTTGCTAGGGCATTACTAGGTCTTTGGCAAGCAATTAATAAAAATAGATTTGTATCTAATCCAAAAAATCTATCACGAGACCAACTGCTGTCAGTTGATCTTGTGAATCCCAATAGACAGATATCCAAAAGCAGCCACACTAAAGGGAGATGAATATTCTCCTTCCATCTTTTAGCCCGGAGTCACACGAGACTCCCGTAATCTCAACCCTTTCATCCCAAGGCTTTCCTCAGCTGGGAAGGAGAGGAACATGGCTGCAAGTGTTAATTGATTTCTTTGTACTGATTTCATGGCGAATGCGGAATAAAGCCTGCAATGACAGAAGAGCAGCCAGGACCCAGAATCATATACTGTCATCTAGGGCGGCAAAATACTGAAGAAAACTGCTATGTGCGAAAACTTGTTAATAATTCAATATTTTATATGCAACACTAAAATTCTTTAAAGGGGACATATAATGCAAAATTCAATTTTTGACATTTGAACATAATGATAATAAACTTTTTTTTTTGAAATCCCCATAAAATCTCAACAGTCTCATAGAACAAGCCATTTTAATTTTATGTACAATGTGATGTCACATACAGTACATGCATAGTATAACACAAACAACCAACTTTACGAATAGCATGTGTACACTTTAGCATGAGTAAAGGCCATTGCACACTGAGTCCGAAATTTTCGTATGCGTTTTTTCGTATTTGTGATTCGGTTGCTCTGAACTGTCAAAACACCATTCAAACACCATTCAAACTGATTGCTACGGATGCGAAAAACGCAGAAAATCGAACCCGATCCGATTTTTTTTATGACGGACGAAAGTTTCGGAGGCAGTGTGCAAGCGTGATTGACATAACGTGAGGTCGTATTTATTTTTTAACGTGCGAAAATTTCGGATGCGAATTTCGGACTCAGTGTGCAATGGCCTTAAATTAGTTATAGACCAATATTTTGGCCAGATCAATTATTATAGCCGATATTTAGCTACTTTGATGATACTACTGCTACTACTATTAATAATAATAATGGACAATTTATTATTTTAGATAATAATATTACAATAATTTCCTTAGCACTTTAATGACAGATGGAAAATAACCAAACTAACACTTTTTGCACGTTTCATGCTATGATTTTAGGGGAAATCTGCAGTGGAACAGGTTTAAATATGGGAATATAACATCGCTGTCGGGCGGAAACCTCATATCTCCAAAAATGCTATTTTCCAGGATATGGAAAGAACAAGTATTTAAAAATAATAATACAGTGGTGCTCAGAATTAATGGCACCCCTGGTAAATATGATAAAAAATGGCTATAAAAAATAAATCTGCATCGTTTATCCTTTTGATCTTTCATTCAAAAAATTGGCAAAATCCTTACCTTTCATTGAAGTAAAAGATTTGAAAGTGGGGGGGAAAACATATTATAAAATAAATGTTTTTCTCCAAAACACGTTGGCCACAATTATTCATACCCTTTTATTAAATACCTTTTTGCAATCTCCTTTTGCCAAGATAACAGCTCTGAGTTTTCTCCTATAATGCCTGATGAGTTTGGAGAACACCTGACAAGAGATCAGAGACCATTCCTCCATACAGAATCTATCCAGATCCTTCAGATTCCCAGATCCATATTGGTGCTTCTTCTCTTCAGTTCAGCCACTCATTTTCTATATGGTTCAGCTCAGGGAACTGGGACGGTCATGGCAGAAGCTTCATTTTGTGCTCCCTAACACATTTTTGTGTTGATTTTGATGTTTGTTTTGGATCGTTGTCCTGATGGAAGATCCAACCACGGCCCATTATAAGATTTCTAGCAGAAGGCGTCAGGTTTTGATTTTTTATCTGTTGATATTTAAAAGAAACCACAATGCCATGTATCTGAATAAGAAGTCCAGGACCTCCAGCAGAAAAATAGGCCCACAACATTAAAGATCCAACGGTATATTAAATTGTACACATGGGATACTTTTTATCATTGTGTGCACCAAACCCATCTAGCGTGTTTGCTGCCAAAAAGCTCTTTTTTTAGTTTAATCTGACCACAGAAGCCTGTGCTGTTTGAAGATCCAGTCGTGTCTGACCACTGAATATGCTGGAGTTTGTATTTGGAGGAGCGAGGAGCATTTTTCTTAAAACCCTCCCAAACAACATGTGGTGATGTAGGGGTTGTTTGATTTTTTTAATAGGCTTTCTGACCCCAAAACTCAACTAATCTCTGCAATTCTCCATCTGTGATCCTTGAAGAGTCTTTGGCCACTCAAACTTTCCTCCTCACCGTCCATTAAGAAAATATAGACACACGTCCTCTTCCTGGCAGAATCGTAACATCTTTAGTTGATTATAACTTCTTAATTATTGCCCTGATGGTGGAAATGGGGATTTTTAATTCTTTAGATATTTTCTTACATCCACTTTCTATTTTGTGATGCTCAACAATCTTTTGCTGCACATCAGAACCATGTTCTGTGGTTTTATTCATTGTAATGGATGATTAAGGGAATTTGGCCTTTGTGCTTTCTCATGTTTAAACTCCTGTGAAACAAGAAGTCATAGCTGGACAATTTCATGTTCCTAGTCACCCTGGTGTGCTAAAAAAGGTAAATATTAATGGGAATATACTTCATAGATAAATTATTCATAAAAAATTCTAGGGGTATGAATAATTGTGGCCAACGTGTTTTGGAGAAAAATATTTTTTATAATGTGATTTCACCCCCCATTTTCAATTCTTTTACTTCAATGAAAGGTTAGATTTTTGCCAATTTTTTGAATGAAAGATCAAAAGGATAAACGATGAAGATTTATTTTTTACAGCCATTTTTGATCATAATTACCAGGGGTGCCATTAATTCTGAGCACCACTGTAAATAAACACTGCATTGTCAAAGTTGGTACCACTTTATTTGTGGTCAGACACTTGTGTCATTAGATTACCAAAACATTTTACCATAATTAAGCTCAAATGCAAGCTCTAACCATATCAGTAATGATTTATGAAATAAAAAGGTCAATATATGGAGATAAAAGGTTTCCGCCCAACAGCGACGATATGTTATATACAACTATGGGTGCTAAACACTTTTTGGTAGCTGG
This sequence comes from Chrosomus eos, assembly GCA_036326025.1. NCBI lineage: Eukaryota > Metazoa > Chordata > Actinopteri > Cypriniformes > Leuciscidae > Chrosomus > Chrosomus eos. Next base: position 29,061,483 of record CM070838.1, read on the forward strand.
AAGGATTAGTTATTAAGTACAAATATGTAATAATGTATAGAATTTCTCATTTCAAGCATAATGGCTGACCAATCTATATTACAATCTATATTTCTAGTACTCAAACCCCTTCCACAATTTGAGGCCTAAACAATGATTGCTTGTTGTAGATGGACAGTACTTGATTGACAGACCTGTACGAAAGGAAGCCAAGGGCGCAGAGGACATGTTAAAGTTATTGGTATGAATAGTTTAACTGTCCGACCCAGCCAAACTGATTAAAAACAGAACGCGCGTCGGAGAGCAGAGCTTCAGTTCATTTTAAAGGGCACTGTGCTGACACAAGTAATTTTGGAAAGTAAACCATTGATATATCCTCAGTTACGCAGATAGCAGGGCTATCGGGTTCTTCATCAGCTTTTCGTGCGGTTCTTTGACGTGAACGGGGCCTTTTGTTTTTATTTCTGGTCTTCCCCAATATCCTTCCATTCTCAAAGTCAAACTTTGTTCCAAGGGGAATGATTGGGTTTCTGTTTGGTCTCTAAGCTGAGATGAAGGAAATACAAGCCCCAAAATCTCATTCACCCCCTCCCAAGTCCATCTCTTCTGAGCTATTAGCTTCAGATCTTGTGTCTGAGTAATGAGGGAAGATATCCACTATCCCGAGGTAATTTGCAGGAGCAGACGGTGACCTTGACTGGCCTGGTTCGTTTTGGTTCAGGGTGGCCTGATAAGAACTCAATTCGTTCGGTTGGTCTAGTCTGTGAGAGCAAACTAACAGAGTAATCAGTCAACGCCACGATGGGACTGTGTGACTTAAGGTGCAGTCACATTAACTGTTTGGTGGAATTTCGCAGGAGAAATCCAATAAGAATCTGTGTGATCATGTGTTTAGCGTGGGGATGATTATTTTCCTATGTAGATTTCGCTCATGTTCAAGTTGGTCATGCAAATTTACAGTGTTGACCAACAGAAAGCTGCTTAGTTTGAAAGTGACTTCAGTGTGAGCTGTGCTTCATATTGCATATTGCTACACTCTTGACAACCAATCTTTTTGTTTTGCATGGAAGATTTTGTATGACAGAACCATAAAGAGGCCTTATTATGCTCTTTTATAAACTTTTCATTTTGTTTTTGGAGCTCTACTAGAATAGGCTATCATGGTTGAATGTTACAATTATTTTATTTGAACATATTATTATTATTTTTCAGATATTTGGCATTAGCTCCTTTCATACAGAGTAATCCAAGTAAATTACCGTAAATTACCCAAGTTAATTTATCGGTAAATACACAGTAAAGACTTTAATGCCAAAGTGAGCCATTCTTAAAAACAAAAACAAAAACAAAACAAAACAAAAAAAAAATACTGGAAATCTTAATTCAAATAATTACAAACAATTCCTTGGTGACATTAACTAAAAACAACAAAGTTCTTACAAACAAAAAACAAAAAAACATGATAATATATGACATTTATTTATGTTATACATATTTATATTATGTGCTGGGTAACGATTAATCGCGATTAATCGCATCCAAAATAAAATTTTGTGTTTACATAATGTGGAACTTTAAATGGCACAGGCTTCTGTGGTCAACTAAAAAAAGAGCTTTTTGGCAGCAAACACGCTAGATGGGTTTGGTGCACATAAGGATAAAAAGTACCCCATGTGTACATTTTAATATACCGTTGGATCTTTAATGTTGTGTGCCTGTTTTTCTGCTGCAGGTCCTGGACTTCTTGTTCAGATACATGGCATTGTGGATTCTATCAAATATCAACAGATACAAAATCAAAACCTGACGCCTTCTGCTAGAAATCTTATAATGGGCCGTGGTTGGATCTTCCATCAGGACAACTATCCAAAAAAAAAACATCAAAATCAACACAAAAATGTGTTACGGAGCACAAAATGAAGCTTCTGCCATGACCGTCACAGTTCCCTGACCTGATGAGTGGGCTGAACTGAAGAGGAGAAGCACAAACATGGATCTGGGAATCTGAGGAATCTGGAGAGATTCTGTATGGAGGAATGGTCTCTAATCTCAGGTCAGTTGTTCTCCAAACTCATCAGGCATTATAGGAGAAAACTCAGAGCTAGTATCTTTAAAAGTATTTAATAAAAGGGTGCCAATAATTGTGGCCAGCGTGTTTTGGAGAAAAACATGTATTTCATAATGTGATTTCCCCCCCACTTTCCATTCTTTTACTTCAATGAAAGGTTAGAATTTTGCAAAAAATTTTAATGAAAGATCAAAAGGATAAACAATGCAGATTTACTTTTAACAGACAGTTTTGATCATATTTACCAGGGGTGCCATTAATTCTGACCATGACTGTATATATAAATACACACATATGCGTATATATTTAAGAAAATATGTTATTTATATATAAAATATTATATTTTTATATAATATTATGTATAAATATATATACATGCAAATGTGTATATTTATATATTAAAAAATAATTATACGCACACACATATATTATGTAAACACAAACTTTTATTTTGGATGCGATTAATCGCGATTAATCGTTGCCCAGCATTATATGTTCTAATTAATATAGAAATAAATATGATTGGAATAATATGCACTGAGTAATTTGAATCCGTACACCTCACTTTTAAAGAATGCTCATGTAAAGACTGTCATTTTATATTGTTTTGTTGTGAAAGCTGCCGATACAGCTCCACTGCTACAGTAAATGGAATTATAACCTGCAGAGATCAGCAGGAACTGGCGACTCCATTTATTCATCGCCACAGGTCATATATCCCTCTCCAGTCAGGGCGAATATGCTGAAGAGGCATTAATGCTGCACAGCACCGTTCAGTGCTCTATGTATGATTAGATATGGTGCCATACGACCTTGAACAAAAAGCCTTCTGGTCACTAAAATTCATGAAATTGAGACAATATATCATAGACATGATACATTGGAAAACACCGGTCACAGGACTGGATGGCTCTATAAAAAAGATGAATAATAATATCAAGAATCTGTTGTTTATTTCTATGAAAATACTGTGAAACTGTATCTGTGAAACTTTCAGTAGCATTTAATAATATAACCATTCTGTGTGTATATATATAATTGAATTTGCCAAATGCCTGAATATGTAATAATGTCATTCCATTCTCCAAACTGCGTGTCCAATGTAGGCTTCTATGATACTCACTCACTGAATCACTCACTCACTCACTGATTCACACACTCATTGATTCATTCACTCACTCACTCACTCATATTGATTCTTTCACCCACTCACTACACTCACTGATTCACTCACTACACTCAATCATTGATTCACTCTCACTCACTCTCACTCTCTCACTCACTCACTCACTGATTCACTCACTCATCGATTCATTCACTCACTCACTCACTGACTAATTGATTCTTTCACCCACTCACTGATTCACTCACTTACTCCACTCAATCATTGATTCACTCTCACCTCACTCACTCACTCACTCACTCACTCACTCAATCAATGATTCACTCACTCAATCATTGATTCACTCACTCAATCAATCATTGGTTCACTCACTCACTCATCACTCAATCATTGATTCACTCACCCACTCATGATTCTTTCACCCACTCACTTATTCACTCACTTACTCCACTCAATCATTGATTCACTCACTCAATCATTGATTCACTCACCCACTCATTGATTCTTTCACCCACTCACTGATTCACTCACTTACTCACTCACTCCACTCAATCATTGATTCACTCACTCACTCAGTCACTCAATCATTGATTCACTCACCCACTCATTGATTCTTTCACCCACTCACTGATTCACTCACTTACTCCACTCATTCCAATCAATCATTGATTCACTCACTCACTCACTCGCACACTCACTCACTCACTCAATCACTCACTCAATCACTCCACTCACTCGCACACTCACTCACTCACTCACTGACTCACTCGCACACTCACTCACTCACTCACTCACTGACTCACTCACTGACTCACTCACTCACTCACTCGCTCAATCGCTCACTCGCTCACTCGCACACTCGCACACTCACTCACTCACTGACTCACTCACTCAAATCACTCACTCACTCAATCACTCAATCACTCGCACACTCACTCCACTCGCTCACTCGCTCACTCACTCACTCACTCACTCACTCACTCACTCACTCGCTCACTCGCACACTCGCACTACTCACTCACTCAATCACTCAATCACTCAATCACTCACTCAATCACTCACTCACTCACTCGTACACTCACTCACTCACTCACCACTCACTGACTCACTCACTCGCACACTCACTCACTCACTCACTCACTCACTCACTGACTCACTCACTCACTCACTCAATCGCTCACTCGCTCACTCGCACACTAGCACACTCGCACACTCGCACACTCGCACACTCACTCACTCACTGACTCACTGACTCACTGACTCACTCACTCAATCACTCACTCACTCACTCACACACTCACATCACTCACTCGCTCACTCGCTCACTCGCTCACTGACTCACTCACTCACTCACTCACTCACTCACTCACTCACTCACTCACTCACTCACTCACTCACTCACTCACTCACTCACTCACTCACTCACTCACTCACTCACTCACTCAATCACTCTCAGTTCAATTAGTCAGGGTTGTGGAAGCGAGGCTGCCTCAGCAATAATATGTGGACTCATCTCTGCTTTATCAGTAACATGTGGACCGCAGGACGTCCCGCGGGAGACCAATGTGCTGACAAATGACCTTTATATTCTGACAGACAGGTGCTGGGTGATATTTAAAAAATAGATGGATGGTGGCGGTTCTTGACCATTTGTCTATTTTTTTTTTTTTTTTTTTTTTTTTACATTTTATGAACGTAAACTACACGCAATTTTAAAGCAGACAGTGTGACGATTCATAGTCATTAATAGACTTGTTTACAGACGCTTCATATCAATACAGCAAATCATATTTCACAGAGATGCTTATTTAAGATGTATGGCTGTCCTAAAGGAGATGGATGCTAAAAAAAAGACATTTCCAGAAAGAAAAAATATGCTGAATTATTCATATCCAAGTAGATTGTTGTCTCTACCTTTTGTAATGTTGATAAGATCATGGAACTGCTTTAACAGAGGTCTGTGACTATTGCGTAGGCAACAAACAAATAAACAAACTAACAAACAAACAAAATGTTGGGCCAGACGTGTGACTGCTTTTCAGTCAACTATAGAAATATCTTCACCAGTCAGTTGTCAACACTGACACTCACACAGAGTCTGTGGAAATAGGTCAAGTGTGGAAAGAGAAGCCGTATTTAAATCCAGCAGAATTTTAATATTTGGGTATTACTTGCCAAGTCGATAGATGAAATCACATCCTCGTTCATGTGATAAGAAACTAGTCATTTTCCATTTCCATTAACTTTGAGTTTAAGTAGTTTGCAAAGTGGTAAAGTGTTCAGTGTTATTTGTATGCTATTATTTATTTATTTATTAATATTTTGAATAGGCTTTTATATTTTCAGTTCTCTAACGAGAGTATCTCTCGTACTGCGTAATAGCTTACGCTATGGGGAAAACTCTTTTCATCGAGACATTGAAGCCAAAAAAGTATCCTTAATTTTTAATCAATGTAAAGCGCTTTGCAGCAGCAAGCAGACCTTAGGCGAGACAGCTCGCGCGCCTATTGGCTGTCTTGCGGCAAAAGCAGCAGCCTATCGAGAGCAGCTCTGCGTGACGTCATGACGAATAGGGGCACTTCGCGGCCATTTCGTCACGTCCCGCCAGAAAGGGCGTGGTCTCGCCCTATAAATAAGCTCGATATCCTGCTATTCACTGATTTTTCAACTCTTCAGCGAAGCTCACGCATCGCTGGATCTGGATTGAGAAGCCGCGCCGTCGACCTGTAGCCTTCAGCGGGACGTGCCTTGAGCCTGGAGTCGCTGGCCTCGCCGCCTTCAGCTGCCGTACCTGCTGCGCTTTCCGGCGTACTATATCCTTACTATTGCAATTGCTTTTCTCTGTTGAGAGTGCGTGTTTGCTTACGTGATGCAACACACACTTCTCCCTAAAAGAGCTGCGTCTTTTTAAAGATGCCTTCTTGTGGCTCGTGCCGCGCCCAACTCAGCGACGAGGACCGTCATGTCATCTGCGTGTCCTGCCTGGGTGAGGATCACGCGGCTATCACGCTCGCTGACGGCGGATGCCCTCATTGCGAGCTTTTGCCTATGGTGACTCTGAGGACTCGCCTGGCATCGTTCTCTGAGCCCGCCTCCCAGCCTTCCGTGGCGCCGCGCCGCAAGAAGCGCCGCGCCCAGCGCGCTCCCGAGCCTTCTCCAGCCCGCCAAAGCTCGCCGGTTCGCCCGCCTGCTTCGCCGGCTTCACCCGAGTCGCTCCCGGATGGACAACAGCCGCCGTCTGCCGCCGCGTCCGCCCCCGAGTTCGACGAACCTGCTGAGGTATGCTCTCTCGTGGCTTCTGACAGCGAGGATTGGGCGAGCTCCGCGGACCTCCCCCCGCTGACGTTTCCTGCCAACCCCCTGGGAAGAGAGCCGGCATTGAGGCTGAGCTCTCGCTGAGAGCAGCGCATGTGCCCGGTCACCTAAATATGGGACCGGACAGACTGTCCAGGAACAATGTACCAGCAGGGGAATGGTTGCTGCACCCGCAGAGGGTCCAGCTGCTGTGGGAAACATTCGGCAGAGCGCAGGTGGACTTATTTGCGTCCCACGAAAACGCTCACTGCCCGAAGTTTTTCTCAAAAAACAAGGACCCGCTGGCCCATGTCTAGCCCCGCTGTCCTCTGTATGCTTTTCCCCCGGTCTCGCTCCTGCCCCAGGTGTTGGAACGAATCAGGGAAAACGGATGCCCAGTGCTGCTCGTGGCTCCGCTCTGGACGAACCAGGCTTGGTTCCCTGTCCTGATGCAGCTGACCAGCACTGCCCCATGGCCCGTGTCGTTGAGGAGAGACCTCCTCTCTCAGGCGGAGGGCTCGATTTGGCATCCTCGCCCGGATCTGTGGTCCCTGCATGCATGGGCCATCAACGGGTACCCGCTAGCCTCCCAGAGGGAGTGCTGAACACGATCGCGCAGGCTAGAGCTCCGTCTACTAGACGGCTCTACTCCTTGAAATGGTCAGTGTTCTCTGCCTGGTGTCAAGCCCAAGGCTTTTCGCCAGTAGACTGCGGGGTTACGGAGGTACTGTCCTTCCTTCAAGAGCTGCTGGATAAGGGCAGGACCCCATCCACACTCAAGGTCTATGTGGCGGCCATAGCAACGTTTGCAAAACCGGTGTCTGGCCAGTCGCTAGGGAAGAACGACTTTGTCGTGCGTTTCCTAAGGGGAGCCAGGAGGCTAAACCCTCCCAGGCCCCCTTCAGTCCCGTCATGGGACCTTTCCACGGTCTTGGAGGCCATGAAGGGTGCCCCATTCGAGCCGATCCAGTTATCGGACATGAAGCACCTGTCTTTCAAAGCGGTGTTTCTCATGGCTCTCGCTTCAGTGAAGCGTATAGGGGACTTACAGGCGCTTTCTGTAAGCGCGTCATGTATGGAGTTTGGGCCTAATGATTCAAAGGTCATACTCAAACCTAAGTACGGCTACGTGCCGAAATCCCTCAACACACCGTTCAGGGCCCAGGTGATTTCCCTGTCTGCCCTTCCGGTTATCAATGAGGAGGAGGATGCGAATCTTCTTTGCCCAGTTAGGGCATTAAGAGCTTATGTGTCCCGCTCGTCTGGGTTCAGACAGACCGAGCAGCTTTTCGTTTCGTTCAGTGGGCGTTCCAAGGGACTTGCCGCTTCGAAACAGAGCCTATCCAGATGGATAGTCGATGCCATTGCACTGGCTTACACTTCCAAGGGCCTGCAGTGCCCCTTGGGTGTCAGGGCGCACTCCGCACTCCTCGTCGTGGGCATGGTCTAGCGGGGTCACCCTGCAAGATATCTGTACGGCCGCGGGCTGGGCCTCGCCGTCTACATTTATAAAATACTATAACCTGGAGGTGCCTGCCTTACAAGCTAAGTTTTGGCTATTTAAACTTCAGTGCTATCTGCCCGCTGTGCGGCTCGGACGCTGAGTGTTTGGCCTGCACATCGTTCAGACGATGCAGCAGCTCCATGAGTACTGGCACAAGTAGGGCCACCCAGTTCAGGCTGAATGCTTTCACCCTGGCTGTGTGGTTTAACGGTCATATGGTGCCCCCCGTGGACCTGTCTATAGGGAGAAATGCTTCCAGCCTCTCCTCCTTTACTCTCTGTGAGTGTATGGTGATTATGCACTATATGCGCCCCGGGCTTTACCCCTGGGACTGTGGTGTTGGATCCCTATAAGCACGGCGTGTTACACTGTGTTCCCCATAGCGTAAGCTATTACGCAGTACGAGAGATACTCTCGTAAGAGAACGTACTCGGTTACTAACGTAACCTCGGTTCTCTCTAGAGAGGGAACGAGAACTGCGTATCTTGCCGTGCTTGGAATATGCTCTGGTTCGCTTCGGCGATGAAAAATCAGTGTATAGCAGGATATCGAGCTTATTTATAGGGCGAGACCACGCCCTTTCTGGCGGGACGTGACGAAATGGGCGCGAAGTGCCCCCATTCGTCATGACGTCACGCAGAGCTGCTCTCGATAGGCTGCTGCTTTTGCCGCAAGACAGCCAATAGGCGCGCGAGCTGTCCCGCCTAAGGTCTGCTTGCTGCTGCAAAGCGCTTTACATTGATTAAAAATTAAGGATCATTTTTTTGCTCCAATGTCTCGATGAAAAGAGTTTTCCCCATAGCGTAAGCTATTACGCAGTACTCGTTCCCTCTCTAGAGAGAACCGAGGTTACGTTAGTAACTGAGTACGTTTTCTTTTAATTGTTTAATAGTTGTAGTCATTTTATGTGTTTGTCAATTTTATATATATATATATATATATATATATATATATAGAGAGAGAGAGAGAGAGAGAGAGAGAGAGAGAGAGAGAGAGAGAGAGAGAGAGAGAGATTTGTATTTGAGTTTTAGTTTCTAGTACTTAAACTTATGTCGATTTCAGTTAATAACCAAGGCAACATTTCAAGATTTTCATGTAATATTTATTTATGTTTTAGTTTTATTATAGTTTCAATTAATGAAAACAATTTGAACGGTTAAAAGTTTTAGTTAATAACAACATTGGTAGTTGAGTAAAAAAATATACTTTGGGGAAAATTGTATTTTACCCATTTTTACATATTATATTAACACTATAAAAAAATGCTGGGTTGGTTTAACCCAATTTTGGGTCAAATATGGACAAACCCAGCCATTGGGTTACATTTTTTACTTACATTTTTAACCCAATGTTTGAGTTTGTCCATATTTGACCCAAAATTGATTAAAACAACCCAGCATTTTTTAGACTGTATAAACCTTTACAGCAAAAATTGACATTGTGAAGACGCAACTTGCTTTACAACCATCACTGAATATCATTTTTTTTATCATGATATAACAGTTCAGTTCAGTTCATTTATTTTAGTTTATAAAAATGTTTCTTATTAATCTTATTTTTAGCTTCAGTGTTCAACAATAACCCTGTGCCGTGTCTCGTCGGTTTCATTCATCGTCTTATGTAACAGCCAGGCTGAAAGTAAATCTTCTCTGGACTTTTGGGTCACCGAGAAACGTCAATCTCCGCTCACTTTAAAGCCGGCTGGAGAACTCGTGGAGAGAGGAGGCCGTACTTCTGTAGTGGGAGTGAAAATTACAGCTCTCCTCACAGCTAAAGTGCCATGAAAAACGGCAGGTAATTGCAGCGAGAATTGGCTCAATATGCCGCCATCCTGAGCATTCAGACTTTATGTTTCCTGAATATAACTGTTATGACTGTTAAATGTGTAGTCCGTGGATTACACTGGCGGTGAATCTCCGATGGAGATTTGTCAAATATGTGTAGGAGTTGATTTCCCAACTGGAAGCCAGCAGCAACAGATTCAGAAAACCTGCAATATTCCTCCACCACTCCAGTGTATCATTAGTTTTTTTTTTTTGTTTTTTTTTTTGGAGAAAACAGATTTTCTAAGCTCACGTCTGCATGAAAACTGGAATCTAGGACAAGGCTTAGAGAGGAAATAAGTCGGGGAACTTCAAAGCGCTTCAAGTGAGTTATGAAAGTGACCTCTGGTATAGAGGACTGAGTATTTCCATGACAATTTGCCTGAATACTGACATGTTTTGCGTCCTGCTGTATGACAGAAACCATATTAAATGTGTTGGCCTGCCACTACCACTCGAGAAGTATAGTTATTATACAAGAAACGGAGGAAATGCAACACAGGGAATGCATTCTGGGAAAAATAAGTATTTTTAGGGCTGTCAATTTAATATTTACTAAATTTAAATTTTTTCCCTATAATATGAATTTCCTTTACTTTTCAATTTCATATGAAATCAAATCCTGGCATGCATATTATTCCTGTTGAATACAGTCTGAAAACGTCTATTATGCATTAGGCATCGTTAACTATTAATGAACAAAACTTTTATTAATGTAGGTTAATGTTGACTTATAAAGATACAGTTCATTGTTAATTCATGTTGTTAGTTCATAAAACATTGATGTTCATTTATCCAACTTGAAATGCTACAAATGTATTTATGTAGAAAATAAGCATGAATTAATAAATGCTGTAAAAGTATTGTATGTTAAGTAGGTCATTGTATTCAATAAGAAACTATTGTTGTAGAGAACAATAGCACGACAACAATATTCACCAAATAAAGTTAGTCTGAACTTAATAAAAACTATATACAGTACATATATAAAATACATATATACAACTAAATAAAAGTTTAGGGTCAAAATGACACTAATTTATATTTCAAATAAATGCTAAAAAACACCATATCATGGTGATTTAAAAAAAAAAAAAGAGATAATCTTACTGAACCCAAACTTTTGAATGGTACATAAATAAGCAGCAACATTAAATTATTGCTTAATCTCTAGCATTATAATAAATGCATTATTGAGTTGAAGAGCTCAGTCTTTGTTTCCTCATCACACATGGAAATACATAAAGGTCATATCTATACAATCTAAATCAGCAGGGCTTATCTATAGAAACACACGTATTAACTTTCAATCAAGCGCTGAATATGAGCAAGTAGGATTATAGTATCAATAAAACTCATAAAAGAAAGAAAGATGCCACCAAAACACAATAACAATATTGCATTAGCTCCAGTACATCACTAAAAACCTCAAGGGGAACAATAGCAATACAATTTCTGTTTATTAAACTTCTGCTTTGTGACATGAAAACAAATCATGCTGCCAATAGGCATCCCATAATGTGACAAGAAAATGACTTTATTTTTTGTTTAAATTCTGTCCAGATGATAAATTCAGTTCTCTCAATGTTAACCGGATGCTGAAATCTGATTTGCATTCATAAATGGGTTTGTGCATCTGGATGACTGACGTAGTACACAATACTGTATATTTCCAGCTCCAGATTAATTCTGAAGACATGTAAAGGGTTGAAATGCCATATTTCAGCTTTAATAACTTTCTAAATTTGGAATATTTCTTAAAAATGATTTTGATTTTATGTGTATGGATTGATATTTTCTCAACAAAATAATTGGCGAAAATAATTGGGATCAAAGGCAAAAACAACTGAATATACTTATGTGAAAATGACCTGAATATCTTCAAAGATTTAGCATTTGTTAGTTTATGAGGCTCGGACTTCCTCATGATTGCATCTGTAATTTGGGCGCAATTCTCCATCCGTAGTGTAAGGATAAAAAAATGCATAATAATTACAACAGCAATTATCTGAAGCGGAAGTTTTGGGATATCATTAAAATGATGCAGATCTGACTGAAAATATAGTGTCAGACACACAAGAAAATACATAACAAGAGAAGAAATCAACAAGCAAATCTCTCAGGTAAATATGTGAACATTTACACCTTGTGGTGAAAATTAAACGTGACAATAATGAAGGCTTATTTAAAAAAAATAATAATAATTTTGTCATTGTGTGGTTGAGAAATGAAAAATGTCCAAATTTCTATACATTTTAAAGTGAAAATGTATGTTTTAAAGTATATTTTCTGTATTTTTAACCCATGGTTTTAATATGGACTTCTCTAGTTTCTGTGATGTTTTTTTACAAGTACAAATATTTTTTGTATTCTCTCGGTTAATATGGCGTCATGACAACATGAGCAATAATTGCAATCCAATTTGTCATATAATATATTACAAAATTATAAATAATATATAAAATAGAACAAAAGTTTTGTTCTCACACTGTGAGACATGCAATAGTTAGACTATAATATGCTCCTTCCAATAAGTTTTCACTTTTTTATGCTTATTAATGCAGAAAAACTCTCTTATGTAAATCTGAAGGTATTCACTCTGCAAGACTGAATAAATGAAGATTAAAAAAGTTCAATATTCACCTCAATTGAATTAATAGTAGGAGTTTATTATAATACTTGGTCACAAAATAGAGTCCTTTTTAGGGCAATATGTTAATTTAATACAAATAAAAGGAAGAAATATATAATTAGATAAATGTCAATTTCATAATAAAATTGCAAATATATTCACAACGTTTATTTTGTGGCTTTTGTTTTTCACAGGCCATGTGATGACAGTCAAACCACATGACAAATGAACAAATCAAACAAAACAAAAACAACAAAGACTAAAAATAAAACAAAACTAAATGAAACAAAACTAAACAAAATGAAACAAAACTAAAAATATGAAACAAAACTTAACTAAATAAACTAAAACAAAACAAAATTAAACAAAAAATGAAAATGAAACAAAACAACAAAGCAAGACTAAAAATAAAACAAAACTAAATGAAACAAAACTAAAAATATCAAAACTAAACTAAATAAACAAAACGAAACAAAAAATGAAAATGAAACAAAACAAAACAACAAAGCAAGACTAAAAATAAAACAAAACTAAATGAAACAAAACTAAACAAAACTAAAAATATGTAACTAAACTAAATAAACTAAAACAAAACAAAATGAAACAAAAAATGAAAATGAAACAAAACAAACAACAAGCAAGACTAAAAATAAAACAAAACTAAATGAAACAAAACTAACAAAACTAAAAATATGTAACTAAACTAAATAAACTAAAACAAAACAAAATGAAACAAAAAATGAAATTGAAACAAAACAAAACAAAACAACAAAGCAAGACTAAAAATAAAACAAAACTAAACAAAACTAAAAATATGAAACTAAACTAAATAAACTAAAACAAAACAAAATGAAACAAAAAATGAAAATGAAACAAAACAACAAAGCAAGACTAAAAATAAAACAAAACTAAATGAAACAAAACTAAACAAAACTAAAAATATGTAACTAAACTAAATAAACTTAAACAAAACAAAATGAAACAAAAAATGAAAATGAAACAAAACAAAACAACAAAGCAAGACTAAAAATAAAACAAAACTAAATGAAACAAAACTAAACAAAACTAAAAATATGAAACTAAACTAAATAAACTAAAAACAAAATGAAACAAAAAATGAAACAAAACAAAGCAAGACTAAAAATAAAACAAAACAAAATGAAACAGAACTAAAATATGAAAACTAAACTAAACTAAATAAACTAAAACAAAACAAAATTAAACAAAAAATGAAAATGAAATAAAACAAAACAACAAAGACTAAAAATAAAACAAAACTAAATTAAACTAAAAATATGAAACAAAACTAAACTAAATAAACTAAAACAAAACAAAATGAAACAAAAAATGAAAATGAAACAAAACAAAGCATAACAAAATTAAAAACAAATGAACGAACGAACAAACAAACAAACGAACGTCAATTTGAATAAATGTTACTTTCATTAAAAAACGTTTCTGTCCAGCCAAATGAAACGATAAGAGGGAATAAAGGCCCTTTCTTTAAGACCAGTAGAATTATACGTCTTGCCAGCTGCCCATATTTACTAATATATCCTAGTTCAATATGATTATCAAAAGGTTATACGGTTATTACAGAACATAAATGTTTATTTCTGGTGCAGCAGACTGCACAACTCAATTTAGTATCTGTCTGAAACCGGATTGCCTGCTGTGTGCCGATGGCTGCCGCTGATGCATTGTGGGTAGCTGTGATTGCGAGCTCATATTTCTCTGCAGAGGGGAACGCTTGTGTTTCTGCTGTCTAATGCTGCGGTGAGCTGTCCATCACACTAATGCTACACCACACAAACCTCCGGGAACATCGGGATTCCACTTCAGCGTTTACTGCCGCCCACCGTCACGCTGGGAAAAACTACAGATTTATAAAGGAGCGTAAAGCAGTCGTTTACTGTAAGATGCATGTAGTGAACCGCTTTAAAATGCTTTAGGATGAAACCAGAGGCCACAATAATTCATATTCATAACTGGAAACCTTCAAACTACAACATCCATTATGTAGTTCAATATACAAATCTGTGCCATAGCCACACCCTCACAACTTACTCGCTTCATCACTTTATCCCTTTATCCTTCATG